>CM076577.1:818488068-818763068 GCA_034641835.2 Pinus albicaulis
CAAGGGTTAGCTCCTTGTGCATTAGGGTTGAAGAGGTTGCGTCATTGTGAGTGATCTATTCATTGCCAACTCCTTATGTGGGAGAGCACTACAAGCTCCATGTCAACATGAAGTGTAGATATTGTGAGAAATTCTTATTGAAGTTTTGAAAATTATCCAGTTGTTCTACATTTGGTATAGACGTTAATAAGGGCATTAACCACAAACACACACCCTCGAGACCAACACCTAGTTCTCTAAAAATCAAATGGTACCAATATTCTTAGTTAGAGGTGAAGGATTCTCCTAAGAGGTTATTTTGTTGGTTTGATGTGTTGTTTTTTGCCTTGGATACTAAGTGGTGAAGGGCTTCAAGGGTTAAGAGTTAAGGGCCAAGGGCTTGGGGGGAAAGGGATTTAGGTGTTAAAGGTTAAGGGGTTGGGTTTTGAGGTGTTTAGGGGTTATGGATTAAGGTTTTAGGGTAATGAGTTAAGAGAATAAGGGGTTAGTGCTTAGGGGATTCATAGATTCTACATTAGGAGTTAATGGCTTAAGGTTTAATGCATCAAGGGGTTGATGGCTTATGAGTTATGAGTGTAGGGTTAAGAGATTATGGCTTCGGGGTTAAGGGATAGGGAATTTAGTGGTTATGGGTTAATGGCTTATTCGTTGTTATAATGGGGCCCCTAATGCCCTTATCACCACTATTGGGGGTTCCTCTTTCAATTCCTCTTGTTACCTTCCCTCCAGGCCCCCTAGCCCCTATGAAATTAGGTCTTAATCCCCCTTCTCATTCTCTAATGTGTGGATTATAGATCTTATCAAATCATGCTTGGACATCCCACTTCTACCAATCCATGCTACATGTGTGTCCCCTAGTCCTGTTCAATACACCACAAAATACTCCTCCCACCTTTTCGGTCATATCATTCAACTTATCTTAACATTGTGGGTGAAATTGGTGTTTATGTTGTAAAGTGAACAAAGAAAAAATTTACTTGTTTTCTCTTTTGAGAAGATGTAGAAATTGATTGTCATGATTGGAATGTGCATGCATCAATCTACATTGGGTTGTTTTTCAAGCTTAGACATGAATAATCATTTGGTCATACTCCATACTATCGATGGAATCTAGTATCACAAATGTATCGATGGGAAGTTTGAGAGATTATTTTGAAAGCTTGTGTGTTGTGGTGTTTAGCTCTAGGAGAATGTGTGTGAAAGACAGCTAGTCCAAATAGTTGGGGGGATCTATGATATCCTGTAGGATGGGATGTAGGTAGATGTTTTCTATCATGAAATATTGACCCAATTGATCATGATTTTTTAATCCCCCATGATCTATCAAGATTTGACTCTTTTGATGGATGTAATTTCCAGAAGTGTACAGAGAGCAATGGAATCAATTCAGTTGTTGGAGCCTTAACTTTGGGTATACCTTACTTTCTTGCTATAAGACCGGGAGAGGAAGAGTACCACGCCCACTTTGCAGCTAGGTGGGATATCTTGTGCAACACCATCAAAGAAGTCACAAGGGCATACAAGAGGGAGTGGAGAAATTACCAGAATCCATTATTTTTGTGGTTTAGGATGAATCTTGTCTTCTAAACACTATTTTTTATCAATTCAATTGTGATGTTTGTTAGAATTTCTCGTGAAAAAAATGTGTTTTTGTTCCAATCCCACCAGACATGGCTGATTAGAATGCATGGGAAACCTTTATAATAATCTTCCATGATATTGAGTAACTAAGTTTTGAAATTTTCTTCCAAGTTTTAGATAGGACCACGAGCCTATCATGTTCAATTTTGCAAGGGTGGTGGTGATCATGACCTACATTGTGTTGGGAGAGGAGATAAATAAGTGTGAAGAAATATCATCAAATGACTTGGCTAAAGGATAGATGTTGGGTTGATTCGTAAACTATCATGGATATTTTTCGTGAACAAAATGTGTTGTTGTTCCAATCCCACTAGATATTGTTGATTAGAATGGGAAAACTTTTTAATAATCTTCCATGATGTTGTGTAACTAAGTTTTGAAATTTTCTTCCAAGCTTAGATAGGACCATGAGCCTATCATGTTCAATTTTGCAAGGGTGGTGGTGATGACCTGCATTGTGTTGGGACAAGAGATAAATAAGTGTGAAGAAATATCATCATATGACTTGCATAAAGGATAGATGTTGGGGTGATTCGTAAACTATCATTAATATTTCTTGTGAACAAATCTATTGCTATTCCAATCCCACCAGATATTGTTGATTAGAATGCATGGGAAACCCTTTTAATAATCTTCCATGGTGTTGTGTAACTAAGTTTTGAAATTTTCTTCCAAGCTTAGATAGGACCACAGGCCTATCATGTTCAATTTTGCAAGGGTGGTGGTGATGACCTGCCGCTGTGTCGGGACAAGATATAAATAAGCCTGAAGAAATATCATCATATGACTTGCATAAAGGATATATGCTGGGGTGATTCGTAAACTATCATGGATATTTATCGTGAACAAAATGTGTTGTTGTTCCAATCCCACTAGATATTATTGATTAGAAAGCATGGGAAACCTTCATAATAATAATCTTCCATCATGTTGTGTAACTGAGTTTTGAATTTTTCTTCCAATCTTAGATAGGACCACGAGCCTATCATGTTCAATTTTGCAAGGGTGGTGGTGATGACCTGCACTGTGTTGGGACAATTAGAGAGAAATAAGTGTGAAGAAATATCATCATATGACTTGCATAAAGGATATATGTTGGGGTGATTCATAAACTATCATGGATATTCCACTAGACAGTTCATCATAACAGAATAGATAAAACTATATTTAAAAATGAATGAATAAGAGTTTGTGACAGGAAGTGTCAGTGAGTTTCAGGTGTGCTAAGGAGGGAGTGACGTCAAGGCATGCTAGGCAGTGTTAAGGCATGCTAGAGGCCAGGGAAATGTGCCAAGATGTGCCAGGTGCCAGGGTGTGCCAATGCATGCCAGGGCAGAGTGTTTGAGAGTGCCAAGGAAAAACAAGGGAGCACTAGTGTCAAATGCATGGAAATGAATGAATAAGAGTGTGTGACAGGGAGTATCAATGAGTTATAGGTGTGCTAAGGAGGGAGTTTAAAGGTATGTAAGTTAGTGCCAAGGAATGCTAGAGTGCCAAGGCGACATGCTAGGATGTGCCAAATGCTAGGGTGTGTCAATGCGTGCTAGGGAGTGCCATGGAAACACAAGGGAGAACTAGTTCAAAATTCCTGGTAATGAATGAATAAGAGTGTCTGATAGGGAGTGTCGTGAGTTTCAGGTGTGATAAGGAGGGAGTAGCAAGGTTACATGTTAGGAAATTCCAAGGTATGCTAGAGTTCCAGGGCATGTTAGGGAGTGTTAGTGTGCAAACCCTTCTTCATTATATTACAAACTATAATACAACAGGCTAGAGATCTTGTACCATGGATCGTGACCCTTTACAATCACACTGATACAAGGAATAAAACTAGGGATTGGTGTTAATCCTTTGACAACCAATCTATCATGAACAAGACAACACTTGACCTACTTGTTGATGGTGGCCACACACAACCCTTTCAGTCCACAAGTTTAATGAGAGCACCACAAGTTTAATGTTTGGAGAACAAGGGGCCACCCCCTTGTCCAACACTTTTGATGGGTCCCATGCATCATTATGGCACTCATGGACCCCAATATGCCTCCTAGAAGGCCCTAAGACATCAATTGACCTCTTATGAGGCTTATTATTCCATGTATGAGATAGTTTGGTGGGATTGTCACCAAAATTTAGGGTTACTTGCATAATATTTTATGTTTAGGGGCTAATGTAGGCCCATAAGCTAATTCGATCAACTCCTAATCAATGTATAAATAGGAGTTAGTTAGATTCATTTGTATCATCACTTGATTTGGGATCTCTCTATCTTTAGAGAACTTCACATTTTTCCTTGGAGGAATGTTTTGGATGATGGATGCATTTTGATGTATGGATTTGGGCTATTTTTATCTTGGAGATTTGCTTTTGCAAATGTGAAGCTGGTTGGATATACCGTCTAACATTGTGAGTGAAAATTTTACGCTATTATTGTTGTTGTTGCATACTATTGAATTTCACTATAACTAGGGTTAATTGCTGCATGATGGAAATGTGGAATTATGTGTCTATTTATCTTATTTAATGTATGGGCCATTATTGGATGAATGAAATATCTTAGAAATCATTTTATCTCAATAAATGTGCACCACTTGCATGAAGTATAAATGCTTGAAGGTCACTTTTCATTTTCCTCTAACATTGGACGAAGTTGACTTTCTGGGCCTCCATGATCAAGAAACTGATTATTGTTCATTATCACCCCTGACTCCATATCCCCAAGTGAATTATTCACTAGTACCTCAAAAAGGGTGATGATTTCCCCCACCCCTCCCCTTTTTCACAATTTTCCATTTTTCCCTAGGTCTAGCCCCATTAGGTCACCTAGGGCATCAATTTCCCAAGAATATAGCCAGAGGAAAACTTTGATCTCCTAGAGGCACCGACATTGGTGGGTGCCTTCACTCTCCTCATAATTTGGGCCAATTCCAATGATGGAATCTTCAAATACCTCAAGCCCTAGCTCTAGGATCAAGTTTTGCATAGGTGTTCCCAAGGCTAGAGCCTAGTAGGATCAATTTGACCCATCGAAGTAAAAAATATTGCCTAATCCTTTCCCCTCACATTGTCCAAGATAGGAACATCATTGGTTGCTAAATTCCATCCCCGAACCTAGGTTGGGTCCACTTGGCCCCATGTGGTCCCATTTGGTGTCAAAGGCCTTTCATTAAGGACCATTTGGGAATCCAAGTTCCCAAAGGATTTTAGGGATTGGTAACTTCCTTTATAAGTCTTATTCTTCTCCCTCAACCCTTCAATCCCCCTCCTCTCTCCCTAGAAGATCAAGTCCCTTGCTTAAAAGGCAAGCATGTCCCACTCTATATTCCATCTTAGGGAAAGGGATTCTAGGGTCACTTCCCACCTATTCATTGACCTATAATATATGAGTGACTTCCTAAACTACCAAGACTCCTCCCATCGGTGAAATTTCGTGAAGAGAAAGGAGCCTTCGCTGTGGTGACAATGGGCTAAGCCTCCACCGTTTCCCTTGTCCTAGTTGTTTCCCTCTTAGGAACCCCTTTTAGGTCCACTACTAGTTTGAGTGGTAACAAGTTGTTCACAACTCCATTTGTGAACAACTCTTTGGTATGCCCACTTTTTCCATACTACGGCTCCAAGATGAGAAGTCTAGGGCTATGGAGGTTGCCCTTCTTCTCACTAAATTGATCCTCTACAATATAGTGAAATAGGGCTAGTTGGTTGGCCCACTTGACTGCTACTTAAGTCCTTCAAATTATGCACATCCTTAGGCCCTATACACCTGCCCTTCTACCAATCTTGTTGTCCTTCACAAGTACAAGAGTTAGGGTTCTTCTTTGACAATCGCCTAACAACCCTCCAACTATACTTGGACTAGCATTGATCTGCCCAACCATAGTCAATTATTTTTACTGATCTAGGGCTCACACTATTTTCTTCATCTAGGGCTCTTCAAATCTTCCACATAACAATGGTTTGAGTCCTCTCAAAATTATTGTTCTTGTGTATCGACAATTTGATCTTTGTTGTCCAATCTATGAATAAATCTGAACTGCTCCTCTTATCATCCTTCTAACAATCTATAGATGACTAAACTAGGGTCACAAATCAACCACTAATAGTCCACTGACTAATTTTTTATAGGTTGCTTCAGATATCTGTCTAAAAATCCATGGATAGTCCACCAAATCAACTCCTCAACATGTCAATCCATTCTTCACATGGCACATTTCTTCTGCATGCTCAATCTTCTGCTCAGGTTCCACCCTCCTTTGGATCTGCTATCTCCACACATACTGAATCTGCAAGCCATCTTCTAAATCTGCGGTCTATATTTCAGAAATAAGCCTCGCTTTAAGGGTCACAACTTCTCTTCTTCTACGCAATTTTTTCACAGTCTTAAGGGCATACCTTATGAACTAAAAATGCTAGGTAACTAGGGCACTATACTTATGTACTTCTAATTGTTGTAGAACAAACCCTATCCACCCATAGAAAAAACCACGACTCTTGCCTCCATAAGAGACTCAACCTAGCTCACATGGATCCATAGATTTTGGGCATTTCTTTGACTGAATCTTGACATGTACTTCAGATCTCAATGTCAACCCTCAAACTAGGTTAGCTCAGTCAATATTACGCCTGTGTCTACTTTTTTTTTGGCTCTAAATTACAGTGCAAGCCCTCCTCCATTTTTGTTTATCTTTATAACCACCGCAAGACAAGATCGTATCAATCCTCTCTTCTATTTCATGTATAAAATCTAACGAACGAGATTCAATCTGATCTTGTAATGTACTAAAATAAGATATTGAATCCTTCCTACAAACACGATCGCACAAACACATATAAGTAAGAGAAAGAAATTATCAATCGCACAACAAAATATGTATTTGGGGAAAGCAACTGCTCAAAACCCATATATCTCTATTGTGTATTAAGTCAAGGAATCATGAAACAATACAATGCTTAATCTCTCTTGAGATTCTCCAACACTCGGCCAATTATCTCCTGCTGATCTAGGCAAAATTGGTCTAATACTTAGCCAATTCTCAGTCTTCCTTTAGCCTGCCTTGCTCACGCAATTCCTATGGAATTATCTCCATATTAATTAAGAAAATCAACCTTCCTTGATTGCGCAATCCATCATGGCATCCCAATGACTTTATAACTGCACATGGGAAATTTTCTATAAATACAACTGATATTTATGTTCCTCTAAACTGTGTTACAATAAGGATGAAGGGTCTTTAATTTATCATTTAAAAATAAGATAAAACCCTAAACAACCAAAACCCTAACCCGAGGAGATGTAACACCAAGAGTTTTTGGGCCCCATTGGGGTTAGTTGGGCAGCCAACTTCCCGGGGTTGTAACTTGGTCATATGATCTTCGTTTGACGCACATGATACCTCGTTAGAAAGATCTCTCCAAGGACTACAACAACTAATGCAATTTATATGAAATTTCCAAACATTTCATGCCCAAAAAATGCTATTTGGGGCCTCAAAACGGCTCTGGAAGTTCAGGACCCGAAAAATTGACAAAAATAGTAAATTGTGCTATAATTAAGGAAACTGAAAAACTGAAAGAGATAATGCTGAGGGCCCAAGTGGAATAGGCGGGTGGCCACAAATATCCACCTCGATCACCTTCAATCGAATTTCTTGAGCTAACTCAATCATCATGACATAGTTAACTGACACAAGTTGTTATGAGACGAAATTACAATTTATTGTCCAATTTATTTAAGGGAAAAATAAATTAGACGCCTCACATTCCTCACTCCTAGTACATCAAAACTCTTCACCGGTGTGGGTGCATTTTTTTTTGTCCTTTCTAGTTGCCAATTTCACTGTTTCTTGTTGCAAATTTCAACACTCCCTCTCAACAAGAAAGGAATTCAATCAATCCCCATCTGGTACCTTTGGAATGTTTTGCATGCTACACTTCTCTAGTGTTGTTTGCACCTGCAAATCCTGAAACTGAATAGCCTCCGAACAACTGAATCAGTATAATGAATCTGTCATCAGAGTCTTCTGGCTGCTGCTAGCTACTGCACCTGTCTAGTAGTGGATTCTCTGCGCTGCTGCTAACATCTACATTCGTGCCCTTTGAACTATTGCTAACTTTGATTTCTGCTCCAGTATTTGACATCTGTCACTCTGATTTCTGTCTTGTTGACATCTGACTACATCAATCTAATTGATCCGTCCTACTACTGTTGTACTGTGGTCTCCTCGTAGCCAGGTTCGATCCATGAGACACGCCATCTCAATGGACCTTGCCCAAATTTCTTATCTTGGGATTATGTCTACACATCACCCCACCTTACACCTCAGGGTATGGTTGCTCCCTCTTCCTATATGGCTCAAAATTTCCCCCTCATGGTGGTCTCTGCTTGAGTGGATGCTTCCACTTGGTCTCCTCTCTACTTCTCCAATTGTGGCAGCTACTCCACAACCTTCTGAGACTGCTTCTCATGAGAATGCATGTTGAGAGGTAATTTACGCTCCCTCTAAACCACCAAGTCTCTAACTTCTGCCTTTCTCCTCAAAGCTTTGCATGTATCTGGTACCTCAAGTACATATAGGTTCTTGACTTGTGCATAATGTAATTGTCCCGACGTTACAAAAAGTTTCTAAAAAAGAATTGATTTTAAATCGATGATATCTCCCTCATCTGAGCTCTGATTCGACCGATTTTTTTTTTTTCCATTTGGGTAGATTTTCACAAGGATTCCAAATATTCTATTTGTTTTTGAAAATTTTACACCAAAATCTTCAAATATTCTCTGCAAACTCGTCTTCCAAAAAATTCCTGCTCTGATACCATGTAGAAAATCTAACTAGTGTGGGTGCATTAAACCATGCCAAATCATACTAAGGCATCTCAACATATTCCATATATGCTAATACTTTCCAAGCGCCAACACGTGCCAAGCGCCAATATGTGTCGGGGACTAGTGTTATGCATGTTATGAAGTGGAAGGGAATGTTGAAGAGTGCTAAGGTGTGCTAGAGAGTGATAATGCATGTTGATGAGTGTTAAGGATTACTAGGAAAAAAACATTAAGGGAGCACTAGGTAAAAATTCATGGAAGCTAATGAATATGAGGAACGTGTGCTAGAGACTAGTGTTAATGAGTGTTAGTTGTCATGCCAAGGAGGGAGTGACAAGGTATGCTAAGAATTGGTAAGGCATGCTAGGGAATATCAAGGCATGTCAAGAATTCCCAAAGTGTGCTTGGGAGTTCCAGGGTGTGCTAATTATATCATGTGCCAATTAATAGTGCCAAGATATGCCAATACATGCTAGGTGCTAAGGATATTGTGGCGCAGGGTGCTAGGGTATGTCAATATGTGTCAAGGCAACAAAAGGAAGAACCAATATTAAGAGGGTTAATAATTCAGGACTTTATCTTTTTGAAAAGGGGCATGCTAGGCACACTAATAATAGGTCCCAATACATGCCAAGTGGCATTGTGTACCAAGTGCTAATGTATGTTAATGCATTCAACCAAGGTGTTCTAGGGCATGCTAGGGACTATATGCAGTATGCCAACACATGCTAGGAGAGTTCCATGTTGTGCTAGCGCATGCCACCATGTTCTTGGGCGTCAGTGTCATCACAGTATGTTCTAGGTACAAAGATGTTCCAAGACATGTGGGGTGCTAAGAAATGTTAGTGTGTGCCAAAGCATTAATTTAAGGTGTGCCCATATTGTTGAGGATTGTTAGGTCTTTCTCATTAATAGAATTGTCAAAGCTTGATTATGTATTAAATAATATATTTCCTACACACAATAGTGGAACTTTATCTAAAGGTAATTTGCTAGATAATAAACTTAATAGATATGAATCATGTGTTGACTCATAGGAAATCTCTATTCGACTAGTCATTACTTGAGGAAAATGATACACACTAATTACTTCTACAAAAATTGACTGACCCTAACCACTATGGCCTTGGACATATTATAAAAAATACTAAATAATAATTGTATTAAATCATTATCTTTTGACAAAAAATATATTAATAGGCACATAGCGTCATCAAAAACTCATTGGAATGATCAATGATGACAGGCATATTTTGACCGTCACCAAAAGTAACAAAAAGAGCATTGGTGAGGGTCATTAAAAGTTCGCCACTAGAAGTGTCACCAAAGAGAGAATTAGTGATGGGCCTTTAACGACCCTCACCAAAAGTGTCATTGAAAATGTCTTTGGTGACGGACCATAAAGGACCATCACTATATACACTTATAGTGACGGTTTTTTAATGATCAATGATGACAGACATTTTTTGACCGTCACCAAAAGTAACAAAAAGAGCATTGGTGAGGGTCATTAAAAGTTCGTCACTAGAAGTGTCACCAAAGAGAGAATTAGTGATGGGCTTTTAACGACCCTCACCAAAAGTGTCATTGAAAATGTCTTTGGTGACGGACCATAAAGGACCATCACTATATACACTTACAGTGACGGTTTTTTAAGGACTGTCACCATATGTGACATTGGTGACGGACCTTAAAGGTCCGTCACAAGCATGACCCTCACCAATGTGCTTTTTTCTTGTAGTGCCAATTCAGTTCTATTTTGAACATGCTTCAGATATTGACATTATTCAATCATAAACACTCATGGACTAAAGCATCTAGGCTCTACAAAATATCTGAAGCATCAACAACCAATTCTACCTTCTCTAACATCCTCAACTCAATCAACTCACAATCAACCATGACATAGCTCAAAGATCAAGTATATAAAATATGTAGGGAGAAATTGAGCTTGGGGCTAGGATCAAAGGTGTAAAAATTGGACCAAATAAATACAGTAAGGCCACTAATAATGCACTAAATTAATTCACATCATGAGAGGAAATTTTCAAACCATTTTCGACCTTTCTCACTGTTGGCAATATGATGCAGAGTGTTGTCCTTGATGGCAACCCACTGAATAAAGATGAAGACATGCGACTATTGACATGTGTTGTCCTTGATGGCGAACCACCTGATGAAGTTATTCTTGACCTGTTGGACCTGGTAAATGATGTTTGCTAGCCATATGATGCTGAGTGTTATCCTCGAATGGAATCCCACTTGATGAAGATGATGGCAACTTACTTGATGAAGTTGTGCTTAATAGAATATGTTCTTGATGAAGTAAATTTGATGTATCTACAGTGTGTACAGAAGGCAATGAAGAAAGGAATTCAGCATGTGCTAAATATTGATGGAAAGAGTATGTCTATAGGCATACACGGATCTGCCTAGGGGAAGTCGCGTATGCACGCGGGAATAAACGTTCCAAGTCGCGTATGGGAAAAGGCGCTCTTAAAAGTGAAAAACTAGGGGTAACCACCATGGAATTGACCCATTGTATTGGGTAATGATTCGTCTAAATGACCCCGTCCAGGAATACCATCGGAAGTAATGTAGTTTTGGGCTCATGGTATTGAAAAAGGGTAAACCTATATAAGGAGAAGAAATTCATTGTGAAAAGAGGCAGTGAGAGCAAGATGTCTGAGCTTGAATGGATACTTCTCTATGAAGTATATCTGTATGAAAGGGTAAAGGTTTGATGATAGATCTGAATCTATGATGCACCTATGAAGAAATGATAAAGCGTATCTAGTAGATTCGGGGAAGTTTGTAGATATTTGTATCTCTGATTCATATGAAGGTTTAGATTTGAGACATGATAATATCTGTCTGAAGCAAAAGGGTAAATCTGAACTGAATATCTGATCTGAAGAAGTATGCTGCTCTATAATAGTTGAAGATCTATACGCTAGTTCGCTGAAGAGGAAGCGCGTATATACGCGGCTTCGTTGAAGATAAAGCGCGTATGCGCAATGAAATGAGCTCTGTAATATGTACAGAAGTATACACTGGTTTATGTGAACGGAAGCGCGTATATACGCGACATCAATGAAAGGAAAGCGCGTATGCAAACTAGGGTTTGCTGAAGTCTGTGGTAACAAATGTCTGATCTGTTCTGCTGGTTTACTGATATCTGTCAGTGAGTTATATGTATCTGTTTCATGGTTGATTGTGCTTAAAAGTATGGAAAGGGTCCAGTCTAAAAATATGATGAAACATGGCCTGCAAGTAGTGTCCTAAAGGATGCTTTGGATCCAGTGTGAAAATTGATGAAACGTGGTCCATAGAGGTGCTGAGGGTTGTAGCCTTCAGTCAGGGAGTTGTAGCTCCCTTCCAGGAGAGGCTGGTAAACGAGATCAGGGGGTCGTAACTCCCTTCCAGGAGAGGCTGGTAAACGATTCAGGGGGTTGGAGCTCCCTTCCAGGAGAGGCTGGTAAACGAGCGTAGGTGGGTGCCTGCGTGCTGGTAGGAGTCTGCACCAGCACATATGTTGTAAGATGTTTTCTCTATAATAAAATATTGAAGGTCATAACGTTAATGTGGTTTTCTCCACCTTGGGTCCCCTACCTAAAATCCTGCAAGCTAATGTGTGATGCTTTGTGTGATGGTTTATTATGTTGTTACTTCACATGTTTACTGTTAACTTAACATCAGATGAATGAAGATTGCAAAGAACTAAGTTAATAAATGTCTGCATATTTAGATCTCTGCTAATACGCGATTTGTATGAAGGATGTTCCCTGCATACGCGATTCCATCAAGGAAAATAGCGATGGGTTTTAGAGAGTGAAAAAGTAAAAAGTGTCCCTTGCTCCTAGCACCCATTCCTCACCTCTCGCATTTTCCCAAATAGAGAGTGCATCGTGAGAGGTCCTTCCTCACAGGTAAGCCGATCCTCGAAGGAGATCCGTCGTAATGGGAAGTCAAGAAGGAGTGATGTCTATAAAGCCACCTCTATTCAATGGAAGCAATCTGATATTCTAGAAGGTACGAACAAAAGCTTATTTACAAAATCTTGGTGCAAAAGTATGGGCAATCATGAAAGAATGTGAACAAGAATCTAGAGAAGAAAAGGATACTTTTGTGGATGCTCTAGAAGACAATAAATTTCGTGAAGAAAAAACTCAACTCAAAGTAAGTCTAGAAGAAAAGAACATAATGATAGAGACTCTTGAAAATCATCTTGAAGCAAAAGAAAAACGCATTGAAGAATTGGAGTGTGAAGTAGTAAATCTAAGAAAAGATAATGAGAAAGTGAAATCTCTCAATCTTAGATTTGCTAAAGGTTCAGAAACCTTAGATGAGTTTATCAAGGTACAACGGTCTCCTCTTATAAAAACAGGTCTTGGATATACTGGGGAATCTTCCCAGACTTCAGCACCAAATTTTCTAAAAGCAGCCACAGCAGGTTCACTACATTCAGCCACTCAGCAAGGGAACAAAGGATCTCTACAGGGAAAGCAGGACCATCTCAATTCAAGGAACACTAACAGGGATAGCTTTCAAAGACACTACAACCAACAAGTAAATTCAAATAGAAGATTCCATGATCGCAGAAATTTCTACTTCAATGGGCAATGTTTCACTTGTCACAATTTTGGTCATAAAGCTATTCAATGTGTGGCATATAAAACCATCATGACAAGAGAAGCAAGAACGAAAAGGTTGGATACTGAACCAAAGAAGAATACCTATAACAATTTTTCTCCTCTTCAAAGTGAAGTCGAATGTACTTATTGCAATAACTTTGGACATGAAGAATCTGAATGCAGGAACAAGATCCAGCCTAAAGAACATGTTCCCTCAAGCTCTAAAGTATGGAAAGAGAAAGAAATACCGGTTGAAAATTTTGGGATAGCATTATTTGCAGAAGGTGAAGAGAATCAATGGTACATTGATAGCGGGTTCTCAAGACACATGACAGGTGAAAAAAGCAAACTTCGTACATATAATGCTCTAGAAAAGGAAAAGAAAGTTACGTTTGGAAATGATACTCCTACTGTAATTAAAGGAAAAGGGTCTGTATTTCTAAAAGAAAAGGTGAAGGTTAAAGATGTCATGTATGTGGATGGATTAAGGCATAACCTGTTAAGTGTAAGTCAAATGTGTGATCAAGGAATAGAAGTGGTCTTTAGTTCAAAAGGATGTGTGGTTCGTGGATCCTGATACAGTAAAATCATTAGTAAAAGGAAAAAGAAATCCAAGCAACCTGTATGTACTAAACGACATAGATCAATGTTACTTAAGCAAGTCTTCAGAAAATTGGCTATGGCATAGAAGGCTGGGGCATCCGAGTTTCTCTCAAATCAACAAAGCAAGCAGACTTCAAGCTGTTCGTGATCTTCCCAAGGTCAATCTTCCGGAAAGTACCCTATGCAAATCTTGTCAATTTGGTAAGCAGACCAGAGTACGATTTAATGCCAAAGAAGGATCATCAAGTAAGCCTCTTGAACTCATTCATACTGATATCTGTGGACCTATGAGGAAAAATTCATTACGTGGGGAATAATACTATATTTTATTTATTGATGACTACTCTAGAATGTGTTGGATCGGGTTCATTAAACACAAAGATCAAGCATTTGAAAAATTTCAGAGCTTCAAAGCTTTGGCAGAAAATGAATTAGATCTAAAAATCAAGTGTCTTAGATCTGATCGAGGAGGAGAATATTCATCAAATGAATTCTTTGATTTTTGTGAACAACATGGAATTAAAAGACAGTTCTCTGTAGCAGGCACTCCACAACAAAATGGTGTAGCAGAAAGAATGAATAGAACAATTGTTCAAATGGCTAGAGCTATGCTTGATGATTCTGGAACTCCTGACATGTTCTGGAGTGAAGCAGCACATACAGCAGCTAACATTCTCAACAAGTCTCATGTTCGGGTAAATAGTGACAAAACTCCATATGAACTCTGGTATGGTAATTCTCCCACTGTGAAGCATTTTAGAGTTTTTGGAAGTAAATTCTTTATCAAAAATAATGATGAAAAGCTTGGCAAGTTTTAACCTAGATCAGATGAAGGGATATTTCTTGGTTACTCATCTTCAAGCAAAGCATACACATGTTACAATAAAAGGCTTCGAAAGATTGTTGAATGTATTGATGTTGTTATTGATGAGTCTCCTGCAGCTCCTAAAGAAGAAAAACAAACAACAAAGGAAGATGATAGTGACATATGGCCTTCTACATCAAATGAAAATGAAAATGATATAGACAGTGGATCCAATGAAGAACCTAAAAATGATCTATCTGAAAAGGCTCCATCCAGATATGTTCAAAAGAATCATCCTGAATCTCAAATTTTGGGAGACAAGGAATCAGGTGTACGAACAAGGAGAACTCTTGTAGGATCTTCTAGTAATCTGGCACTTCTTTCCACAATTGAACCACACAATGTCAATGAATCTAGCAAATATGAATGTTGGAATCATGCCATGGATGAAGAGCTTAATCAAATTGAAAAAAATGACACTTGGGATTTGGTACCAAGACCACATGATAAAAATGTCATTGGAACTAAATGGATTTTCAAGAACAAGTTAAATGAGAATGGGGATGTTGTAAGAAACAAAGCTAGACTCGTTTGCAAAGGGTATACTCAACAAGAAGGTATAGACTTTGAAGAAACTTTTGCTCCTGTAGCTAGACTTGAAGCCATCAGAATGTTTCTTGCTTTTTCAAGTTATCAACAAATCAAAGTTTATCAAATGGATGTTAAATCTGCTTTTCTTAATGGTGATCTAGAAGAAGAAGTATATATAGAACAACTAGAAGGATTCATTTTGGGAAATGATGCAAATCTTGTTTGTAGACTTAAAAAGGCTCTATATGGTCTCAAACAAGCTCCAAGGGCTTGGTATTATCGCCTTGACAAATATCTTCATCAACAAGGATTTTCAAAGGGGTCTGCTAATAGAAACTTATACACAAAAGTTGAAAATGGTAAACTATTGATTGTGGTTGTATATGTTGATGATATCATTTTTGGGAGCAACTAAGAATCTTTGAGTCAAAAATTTGCTTCTGTCATGCAGCAAGAATTTGAAATGTCCTTACTTGGAGAACTAACATTCTTTCTTGGCTTACAAGTGCATCAAACTGCAGATGGTATATTCCTATCACAAGCAAAATATCTTAAGCAAATTCTGAAGAAGTATGGCATGGAAGAATGCAAACCCGTAAGTACACCAATGATAACCGGATGCAATCTCAGTTCTCATGATGATTCTCCCACGGTGAATCAACCAGAATACAGATCAATGATAGGAAGTCTACTTTATCTCACTGGGACTAGACCAGACATTATGCATGTTGTTGGGATTGTTGGACGATTCCAAGCTAATCCAAAAGAGTCTCACCTTCAGGCTGTTAAAAGAATATTCAAATATCTACAAGGAACTCAAGACTTTGGTCTATGGTATCCAAAGAATGATGATCTTACTCTTCATGCTTACACTGATGCAGATTGGGCTGGAAGTGTTGATGATCGAAAAAGCACTAGTGGTGGTGCATTCTATATGGGACCCCGGTTAGTATCTCGGTTCAGCAAGAAGCAAAATTCTATTGCCCTATCTACAGCAGAAGAAGAATATGTGGCTGCCGCATCTTGCTGCACTCAACTCCTTTGGATGATGCAAACCTTACAAGATTTTCAAATCAAATGTACACCTCCTGTCCCCATTATGTGTGACAATACAAGTGCCATCAGTATTTCAAAGAATCCTGTTATGCATTCAAAGACCAAGCACATTCCCATCAAGTATCACTTCTTACGTAAACAAGCGCTTGAGAAAAAAGTGAAGTTGGAGTATGTTCCCTCCAAAGAACAAGTTGTTGATATCTTTACTAAACCTCTGCCCAGGGAAGCGTTCGAGTATCTAAGACAGAAGCTGGGAGTGTTCTCTGCCAGTCAAAAGAACAAATCTACATAAATTTAGAAGATGGTATTGGATACGCGGTTTTTCTGAAACACAGTCGCGTATATACGCGAGTTCATGCACAGAAAACCACGTATGTCTGATTGCTGACATTTTTCTGTTTGGAGTCAGCTCTCTTCAGCACAGCTACAGTGCTGTTTGGTATCTCTGATACTGTTTGGTCTCTAGTTGTGTTCCAGTTCTCATAATTCTATTTCAGATGATTTGATGATTTGTTGGTAAAAGTGTTCAGGATGCACAAACTAAGGGGGAGCCTTAGTCACATGGAAAGGTTGCTTGGTTGCACAGATTCAGGGGGAGCATTAGCTTTGTTGAGTATAATGCATTATTGGCATTATGATGGTTCTGATACATGTTCTCTTTCTTGAGGACTTTTTGGTGTTGGTCATAAATGGTCATATTTGTAATTTGATGAAAAGGTCTTGTTGAGACCCATGATGTAAAATTGTAATATTCAGTCATGTAAGGACTAGTCAATTTTGTAAACCCACTTGGTTGGGTAGCTGAGTCAAATTTATAAACCCACTTGATTGGGTAGTTGAGTCTCATATGTAAATCCACTTGGTTGTATATTTGATGTAAGTATGAGTCTTTAGTGATAGGAAGTTCATAAAGTCATGTACTTTATTAAAAAATATGTTTGAAGATTCAGCATGAACTCAGGGGGAGCTTGGTCACTTCAGTATATATCAAATCTGAAGAACGCTTCTTCCACATGAGGAGAAAAGGGGGAGAGTATGTTGGTTTTGATCCGCCCTTTGCCCTTGATGTTAAAGGGGGAGAGTGACATGGTGTTTGAATGAAGAGAAAGAATGGTGTCAAAAATGGAGAGAGTGACATGGTGTCCTTGTATTCTTAATGTACCTATCTTTTGTGGTAACCAAACACCATCGTGGTTGCCATCAAGTCCAAAGGGGGAGATTGTTAGCAATATGATGCAGAGTGTTGTCCTTGATGGCAACCCACTGAATAAAGATGAAGATGTGCGATTATTGACATGTGTTGTCCTTGATGGCGAACCACTTGATGAAGTTATTCTTGACCTGTTGGACCTGGTAAATGATGTTTGCTAGCCATATGATGCTGAGTGTTATCCTCGAATGGCATCCCACTTGATGAAGATGATGGCAACTTACTTGATGAAGTTGTGTTTAATAGAATATGTTCTTGATGAAGTAAATCTGATGTATCTACAGTGTGTACAGAAGGCAATGAAGAAAGGAATTCAGCATGTGCTAAATCTTGATGAAAAGAGTATGTCTCTAGGCATACACGGATCTGCCTAGGGGAAGTCGCGTATGCACGCGGGAATAAACGTTCCAAGTCGCGTATGGGAAAAAGCGCTCTTAAAAGTGCAAAACTAGGGGTAACCACCATGGAATTGACCCATTGTATTGGGTAATGATTCGTCTAAATGACCCCGTCCAGGAATACCATCGGAAGTAATGTAGTTTTGGGCTCATGGTATTGAAAAAGGGTAAACCTATATAAGGAGAAGAAATTCATTGTGAAAATCATGAGTGTGGGAGCAAGATGTCTAAGCTGGAATGAATACTTCTCTATGAAGTATATCTGTATGGAAAGGGTAAAGGTTTGATAATAGATCTGAATCTATGATGCACCTATGAAGAAATGATAAAGCAGAATATCTAGATCTGGAATGTATTTGTATCTGCTAGATCTGTTTATGGAAGGCTTAGATTTGAGATGAGGCGAACATCTGTCTGAAGCAAAAGGGTAAATCTAAACTGAATATTTGATCTGAAGAAGTATGCTTCTCTATAATAGTTGAAGATCTATATGCTAGTTCGCCAAAGAGGAAGCGCGTATATACGCGGCTTCGCTGAAGAGAAAGCGCGTATGCGCAATGAAATGAGCTCTGTAATATGTACAGAAGTATACACTGGTTTATGTGAACGGAAGCGCGTATATACGCGACATCAGAAGAAGGAAAGCGCGTATGCCAACTAGGGTTTGCTGAAGTCTGTGGTAAGAAATGTCTGATCTATTCTACTGGTTTACTGATATCTGTCAGTAAGTTATATGTATCTGTTTCATGGTTGATTGTGCTTAAAATTATGGAAAGGGTCTAGTCTGAAAATATGATGAAACGTGGCCTGCAAGTAGTGTCCTAAAGGATGCTTTGGATCCAGTGTGAAAATTGATGAAACGTGGTCCATAGAGGTGCTGAGGGTTGTAGCCTTCAGTCAGGGGGTTGTACCTCCCTTCCAGGAGAGGCTGGTAAACGAGATCAGGGGGTCGTAGCTCCCTTCCAGGAGAGGCTGGTAAACGAGTCAGGGGGTTGGAGCTCCCTTCCAGGAGAGGCTGGTAAACGAGCGCAGGTGGGTGCCTGCGTGCCGGTAGGAGTCTGCACCAGCACATATGTTGTAAGATGTTTTCTCTATAATAAAATATTGAAGGCTGAGAAACTGCAGCGGTGGTTTTCTCCCGACTTGGGTTTCCACCTAAAAATCCTGGTGTTCATGTGTGATGCTTTGTGTGATGGTTTATTCTATTGTTACTTCACATGTTTACTATTAACTTAACATCAGATGAATGAATATTACAAAGAACTAAGTTAATAAATGTCTGCATATTTAGATCTCTGCTAATACGCGAGATTTATGAAGGAAATCCGCGTGTATACGCGAGTTTACTGAAGGAAAGTAGCGTATGGGTTTTAGAGAGTGAAAAAGTAAAAGTTTTGAATATGCAGTAAATACTGATTCACCCCCCCCCCCCCCCCCTCTCAGTATTTTTCCCAACACTCACTAATTATGGAAGCCTCTGGGAATTTCCAAGCTAGTTTACTTCCGATGAACGTGAGGAATGCAGAGAAAATATCAGGAAATACCATATTTTATCCCTTGACACTCTCTACATGCTACATTGGCATCATCGAGCCATAAGCACTCCCTTAGCATTGTCTCCATGCGACTATAGGATTCCAGCTGCTCCCATAATATTTTATGTGTGGGATTATGGCCAAAACTGAGGGAAACCATCAACCCTTTAGCTCAATACCTATGCCACCTATTGTATCACCTTATCCTACATTTTTACTATCATCCAAACCTCTAACATGGCCTTTGACACATCTACAAGTAGATCAAACATGTTCCAAGTGTCACTGCAAATTTTACAAGAATAACCAATAAACAATATTGACAAGTATCCTAAGAAGTCCTCCACTCTCCATCAGACCTATGAATAAGATGAAAAACATCAGAAGGACTTTTGGAATATAAATATAATATCATGAATCCATAACACCGCTACTACAAGTCATCCTCATAGGCATAGACATTAATACCTAATTAGGACCTAATTGACAACTCAACTAGTGTATCATCAACCATCTGTAACACATGTAGATTTGCATGACCAAATGTAGCAGCATCAAAAATCATCATGAAAACTCTTCCAAGGCCATCAAGCTACCATTAATATCCATCAATTCCATCACATGAGTGTGCCATTAAGAATACCAACATCAATGAAAATACATACCGACACACACCATGGTCCATCAACTACATCATCATGAGGTTGAAATAAGTGCATGACCTCAATAGTTGACATCAATGCCAACACATCCAACTCACTATCAATACATGTAATATTCCCAAATGGGAAAAGTAGGAATATAGTGCAAAATGTTGGAATAGCAGTGAATAAAATCATATAAAAACATGAGGAAAATATGGAGCCTTTCTATTCATCATAACAGCAGCAAAAATGTATAATATAATGGGCCACAAACCATAATACAAAATAGAACAAGCCTCCAATAAAGAAAACCCTCAATAAGATGTGTTTCTACTATATCAAAATGTCAAAGACACTGCTACAACACAGTCATGGATGCATTGCTATAGAAAATGAGTACACAAAATATAAGGGCTGATATATGCCTAAAAAATAATGTAAAATGAAGATCAAGGCTCTATACAACCTCCAGAAAAGAACCCAAAAGGGTGTCCAGGAAAAACACCCAATAATACAATATGAGTTGTAGCCCTGGGGCTAAAAAGTATGTTGTAATAAATAACTGAAGAACAATGGCTGAAGCTGATAATAAAATTAATATACTATCCTCCAAAGGATCCTTCAGATGAAAGGTTGGCCCCTTCACCATAGAAATCACTCCCCAAATCACCTACAGCAAACACCCCTGCAACTCCTCCCTAAAAGAATGCAGATTGAGATTAATACTGTGTCGTAGGGGATTAAAACACTATGGCCTGATGCAAAGTGTATCAATCATGCTCCAGGGCCTTCTTTACTAGCCTCTCAAGAGAAAGGAACCTTCCTCCAATGAGATCTAGCTCAGAAATCTCCCAAATCAATCCTCCATGACTTCTACCCTGCATCACAACACAAAAACTCAACAATAACTATGTTGTACATTGATACTGAAGCCTTGGCCCGATGCTTGAATGTTGAATGTAGTGAAAAACTCTTCCTAGAGGCTTCTCAAGGAAAGAGGTGGGATTCTCGACCAAGAACACCCTGTGCTAAACAACACTGCAATCTTAGCTAAAAAATTGAAGAAAGATATATGTCTAAATAGAACATATATCAAAACATAAACATATATTCCCACATAATGAAATATGGTTGCCATCCTCTTCCTTACATAAGTGATGAGCTTCCTCACCCTAAGCCCCATTCATTTATGACACTACTTCCATGCAAAGAGTCTCCATCTAAAACTACGTTGTCCCATAATGAATGCCACTCCTCTATGACAGTGTTGTTGATTTGGTCAAGGTTGACCCATTCTATGTGTTCTAGCCCCTTTTCACACCTAAGTGTGCTCAATTTAGCTGCCAAGATGTCCTCCTTTCACATTGGCATTGGTTTTATTCATATTAAGGATATTCATGGATCTCCACATCCTCTTATTCATCAAACAAGAAAGAAAAAAAAAATTTAATATTCCAATTAGCTCATGGCTATTTTGGAATATTCCAATCCTCCCCTCCCAAATTTTTCTTGTCCTCAAGAAACTGAAAAGGTGAGTGTTGCAACTCTTCTCCTCCACCATTGGTGACACCTCCATGTGATAAGCTTCCCCCATAAGCCAAGTGTCTCCCAACCCATCCCTCCATGAAATTCTCCTCCCAAGTTCTCATGAGATACAAATGACTCATCCCACAAGGAAGCAATCGATCCAATGAAACAATCATGGTTTTCTTAATGTTCTCTATGAAACATGCACATAATAAAAATGGAGAGTCTCTCTCCCAAAGGCCATGTGCAATCCTCCCATCCTTCCTCCATTCATTCCCATAATAAGAATAAGAACATCATCAATTCATGGGATCAAAACCAAGTACATATAAACAAAAATATGAAAAAATGGAGGTGGGTCATAGTCCCACATGTGGAACTAGTGCAGTATATCTCCTGACTGCATTAGATAATGATATGGTAAGTGCTTTCCCCGCCACTTACTTGCTGCCAAAGTTTTCTCACAAGTTTTGAAAAGGTGAGAAATGTTTGGTGCCTTTGGAGTGCACCCAGAGTGGTAAATCATCTCCCTATATCCTCCTAGGGAGTGACCATGCTCAATAATGTTTATGGCCCAAAGTTGGCCATGAATTTTATATGGAAAAATGCTCCTACTTGGAGAAATGGCCTGCATATACATGGTAAACGAGTGCAAATAATCATTAAGTAAAACATCATGCACATAAACATGTTCCTTACCATAATTTCTGCTCATACAAATGGAGTGGTCGATAGATAGATCTCCTCTCATTCAAAAAGAGGAAAGAGGTGGCTATGATAACTCCCCCATAGAGCTATGTATCTCCTCCATCTCCATGTATTCTATGCATCTCTTAAAATGCTGATATATCTCCTCATCAAAACCTTCCCAAGTTTTTCCCTCCATGATTGTGTTGTAGGCTCTCATGGAATAAGTATGGCTGAAGAGAAAATCTTCAAGTGTTGCATGTAGTAACTTCTCCTTGAGCTTGGAATATCTAGATAAGAAGATCCTACCATGATAGTAGATGACCTCATCTTTGACTGAATATCCCTCCTCATGTAGCTAGTCATAAATTATCATGCATGTGAAAATATCCTTCGAATAACCCGCCAACAACTGGGTTTTCCAATATGGATCTATCCTCCAAAGTGATAGTGTTTTTGATCTATCATATAAAGCATATGTCATACGGTTGTCCTTCTCTTTGAAATTTCCCATGCCAAAGTCATATGTTGGATGGTCATTATCCTCCCCATGCTGCTCCTTTATCAGTGCAAAATCTGAAATGAGAGTGGGAAATGATGTTGGGAGAATGTATCCCTCCTCCTTGAGTATACCCAAGACTCTCAACATTGTATTATGACCTCCCAATTCCCCCAGTCCTCCTGGATCCATGATTAGTGCATCATGATGTGAGACATTCCTTACCAAATTCTGATCAGGTGGCCTCCCAGATTGTTTGCCATAAAACAATAATGTCCCATGGGCCAAAGTCATGTGCATAATAGATGGGATTGTTATGTCCTTGTTTCCACTTTGTAAATCCATCTCTATTTTCTATGTGGAATTTGTATTTGAGGGATATGTGTGCATGCCCTTAATCATCTTATTTTTGTCATTCTTTATATCCACCCATTCCATCTGCAGTCTCCCAATCTATGGTGACCTTCCCCAAATTAATCAACCACTGCACACCCAATTTCACATTTTTGTCAGGTATGTCAACCACAATGAAGTGATCAGTCAATGTATATGTCCCCATGGTGACAGATAAATATGGAACATAATGCATGCACTGCATATTTCTAGCTCTTGGGACCAAAACAGAAAATCCCTCAAAGTCATCAGTGGGTATTTCCCTCCTCTGCACTAGTTGGGCATCAATAAAATTATGGGTAGCCCCACTGTCAATCAAAACTAAAACCCTATAATCTAAGATGGAACCTTGAACCCTCGCGGTCAAGTCCTTGGGTACTCCTCTAAATGATGTAAGAGTCCCTCCAATGGGAGCAAATGCTCCATCCCCACTTCTTGATGGTGGTGGATCATCTCCTGCTATGCCAACGTTGTGACCTCCACTAGGGGAATTTTGAGGTCTAAAATAGGCCTCCTAAGGAAATAATAAAATAATATCTAATCAATAAAATAATTTTTATGAATTTCCAATTCACTTTTTGCACCACAATCCATGTAACCATGGTTAAATTAAATTCAAAAGTTGTACCAAAATAAAATTAATAAAAAATTTGTATTGATGTGACTATAAATTAGAATGAGTGTTTCAAGAAAAAATCATTATCATTAAACAACTAATGCATTTGTCCTTTTTACTTAAATAACTTAAAATAAAATATAAATATAAATGCATAAATTCTTAATTATATAATATGTTATTAATTAAAATTTGTATTATTTAAATTGTATAATAACATGTAATTAATGTAATATATAAAAATAATATAATAAATGTAATATATTATTTTATGTATGAATTTTATTCAAAAAGTGTGAAATGACATTTACTATGAGTACTTTACTTTGACTTTAAAATTACTTAGAACACTACCATGGTTAACCATGAGTTATTATCCACCATTGATAATGTGACAAGTAAGTACCTTTAACTCAAGAAATGCCACCTCAACCATTAGGGATGATGTCATCCCCTAAAATGTGATTGGTTCTCATAAAGTGAATTTTGATTGTACATTTTCCTTAGGAGGCCCATTTTAGACCTCAAAATTCTCCTAATGTTTCTGGTTCCTCTTCTTCTTCCTCCTCATCATCTGAGAAGACCTCTATATAGTGTGCATTTCCTGTTTCACATATATGTCTGGGTGCCCATGATTCTTAGCATGTGAATCAAATCTTCCTTCTCCTCAAGTCTCTTTGGACATCATCACTAAGAGGTATTTTACTTTGGCTCTCTTTTGAGAAAGGGGCCTTCTCTTCTTTTCCCTTTGATGGAAAAGAGGGCTTTTGCTGAAATTTTGCCTTTGCTTTTGGCAAGGCATCTTGTAGATCTCTGGCCCTTTCAATGGCATCTTGAAGAGTAGTGGGCTTGGTAGACTTAACCAAACCACGAAGAAGTTCTACTAACCCATCAATGAACATATAGGCCCTTCTTACTACAGATAAATCAGGAACCATAACAGAAAGTTTTAGAAATTCTGAAATGCAAGTTTCTGGATTACCTGATTGTTTGAGATTTTCTAGCCCTGTGAAAGGTGCCTCTGGGTCTCTCCTATCAAACCTCTCCACCAACCTCCTTGTGAACTCTAAATATGCAGTCACATTAGCATGACCCAATGTAGACAAGCCATGAAACCACCAATAATGTGCCTTACCCTCAAGGTGCAGCACTACTATCTTGATGGCCTCTATCTCTGGTACTTTTTTCAACTAGAAGTAGATGTCAAGCTTCTCTACCCATGATTTGGCAGTGCATTTAGATGACCCATAAAAGTTGTGTAAGAAAAATATGCCCATAGTGCGGTGTAGATCATGATTCTGAATGAATCCTCCACATCTATTATGATTCTTGGGTCTCCAATTGTCCTTGATATAAAATAAATCTTGAAAACTCAAGTGATCCTTGAATATCTAAGATTGAGACTCATACTCCATAAAATATTCTTCAATATTTTCTTGTCCTTGAAACCCTTCATTTCCCACTGCTAAGAATGTTGAAATTGTAGAGCGTTGGGACACTCGTTGATGCTTCACTGTTTGATCACTCCAGTGATGAGAAATACCAAAGCCTTCACCATGTAGAAACCCTTTAAGGGATTCCTTGTATCTATCCATCCTCATCTCCTTTATTTCTCTAGCAATGTCTTGCATAGTTCGAAGAAGAAACTTTGGGTACTCCTTCTCCTCATCTTCTCCTGATAAAGGGGTTTTACCCAAGACTTCTTTATCAACTGTATTATCAAAATTCTGATTTCTTCTTCTAAGATACCTCTTATCTCTATTTTTCAGAGGATCTCCTTCTTTTGATGGCATATTGGCTTCCTAGATGCATAGGCTAAGCCAAGATTATGCTCTGATACCACTGTAATATTCCCAAATGGGAAAAGTAGGAATATAATGCAAAATTTTGGAATATAAATGAATAATATCATATAAAAAAATCATGCCAATAAGGAGCCTCTCTATTCATCATAACAGCAACAAACATGTATAATATAATGGGCCACAAACCATAATACAAGATAGAGAAAGCCTCCAATAAAGAAAACCCTCAATAAGAGGTGTTGCTCTTATATCAAAATGTTGGAGACACTTCTACAGTGCAGTCATTGATTCACTCCTACAGAAAATGAGTACACAAAATATAAGGGCTGATATATGCCTCAAAAATAATGTACAATGAAGATCAAGGCACTATACAACCTCTAGAAAAGAACCCAAAAGGGTCTCTGGGAAAACACCCAATAATACAATATGAGTTGCAGACCTAGGGCTAAAAAATATGTTGCAATAAATAAATAAATAACAATGGCTAAAGATGATAATAAAATGAATATTCTCTCCTCCAAAGCAACCTCTGTATGAAAGGTTGGCCCCTTCACTCAAGCAATCACTCCCTAAATCACCTACTGCAAACACCCCTACAACTCCTCCCTAAAATAGTGCAAATCCAGACTGATACTATGATGTAGGGGATTAAAACACTATGGCTTGATGCAAAATGTATCAATGATGCTCCAAGGCCTTCTTTACTAGCCTCTCAAGAGAAAGGAACCTTCCTCCAATGAGATCTAGCTCAGAAATCTCCCAAATCAATCCTCCACAACTTCTGCCCTGCAAAACAATACAAAACCTCAATAGGAAATGTGTTGTACATTGAGACTGAAGCCTTGGCCTAATGCCTGAATGTCGAATGTAGTTCAAATTTCTTCCTAGAGTCTTCTCAAGGAAAGAGGTGGGATTCCTAACCAGGAACACCCTTTGCTAAACAGCACTATAGTCTTAGCTAAATAACTGAAGAAATTCATATGTCTAAACAGACCATATATCAAAACATAAATATATATTCATACATAATGAAATATGGCTGCCATCCTCTTCCTTATATAAGTGACAAAATTCATAACCCTAAGCCCCATTCATTTATGACACTACTTCCGTGCAAAGAGTCTCCATCTAAAACTATGTTGTCCCATAATGAATGTCACTCCTCCATGACATCATTGTTAATTTGGTCAAGTTTGACCTAGTCTATGTGTTTCAACCCCTGTTCACACCTAAGGGTTCTCAATTAAGCTACCAAGATGTCCTCCTTCCACATTGGCATTTATTTTATTCATATTAAGGAGATTTATGGATATCCATATCCTCGTATTCATCAAACAAGAAAGAAAAAACAAAATTTAATATTCCAACTAGCTCATGGCTAATTGGGAATATTACAATACATCAATTCCAACCAACATAACCACCAAGTCAATTCCCATCACACATGCATATGACAAGAATGAACATGACCATGTTGACATCAATTCCAACACAACAATGTCAACAGCTACCTCTATATGGATGGTGGTATAACACTTTCTTCCATACTATAGAAAAACTGGCCCATTTATGGTTCAAGTAGTGTGAGATCACATCAACCATCAATAAAAAATTTCCAGCTCTTAAAGGATAACCTCACTCTGGCGCAGAATCAACATCTTAGTGAAATCATTTTTGACGTAGGTGACTGGGTATTTTACGATTACAACCATATAAATAAATTTCCCTCCAGCAATTTAAGAAGGATGATAAATTATTGCCCAATTAATATGGTCCTTGCAAGGGGTTACAAAATAATGGTACTATGGATGAAAAATTGGATCTCCCTACATCTTTCTGAGTACACCCAATTTTCCATGTTTCATACTTAAATAAGGTTATTGGTGACAAGCTCCTAGTTTAACAAATATTGCTAGAACTTGAAGATGGAGGAAAAATCATATTAGATCCCAAAGTAGTCATGGAAATAAGAACCCGATAGATACATAATAGATCAACTTCATAGCATCTCATTGAGTGAAATAACTTACCTGCTAAAGATTCCACATGAAAGGATGATAATTTCATATAGAATCATATAGAACAACTCAAGTGTTTAGGACAACACTTTTTGGAATGAGAATGGAATGTTAGGTACCTATAATACTAGAGTACCTCCCTTATTTTTATTGTTGTTCCCATGTATCCCTCATATTATTATTGTGGTTCCCCATAAAAGCCCACTATTGTTATTGTTGTGCCCTTACGTTATTATATTATGTAGGCTCTGATTATGTTGTGAACCATTAGACTCCTATATACACCAAGGAGGTATTGTAATTTGAAGCATCCAACAATTTTTCATTTATGCGATATAAAGGAGGTTTCACCCTTAAAGAGGCTAATTTTAAAGCCTTTGATCTATATTTTCCTCTATTTTTTTATATGGTTGCATAACACAAAGTGAAGAAAAATAAGGGTTGGAGATTTTATTCTACAAACTTCGAACCCTAATACTACAAGGAAAATATAGAAGTAATAGGAACATCATAACATAAAATAGAATAAATTGTACTTGTAGAACCAAAGGAACCTATAGAGATTTTAGTGCCAGAATTTGAGAATTCCCCTAAGAATGATGAAGCCTCACTTTTGATTTCAAAGAATGACGTGAAACATCAAATTTGAAGAAAATAAAAAGGTAGGGTATAATACTAAAATGAAAAACTAAGGCTAAAAATGCCACAAGTTTAAAGGAAAGATGGAAATTGAGAGAGAGATATGAAAAAACCCAAAATAGACAGGGCATGATACAACTATCCGGAATGCTCCAAAGAAAAATGATATTAAAAGGAAAAATTATGAGGGAGTAAATGATTTGGAAAATAAAAATGGGTACAAGAGGGTAACTAGAAGTATGAGGAAATTAGGTAAAGAGAATAGCCCTATTTCACCAAAAATAATGACAAAAATCTTAGAAGCATCCAATCCTGAATTATCACCGGCAAAGTGATGAGAAGAAAGTATGGAAACTGAAAAGATTCAACAACAAGTCTATTATTACATCAATTCCCTAGAAACTACGACATGAGCTGGAAAGGTACATGATTATTCTCATTTTCCTAAATGTTCTCTTGATAATGATATATCAACATCTCCAATTCATGATTCATTATAGTGTGATTTTCATTTTTACATTCCTATGGAAAAGGAAATAATAAAATCATTAAAAGAATAAATAGTAGTGCTTGAATTGTTAGAGATACATATCAAAATATATAATGAAATCCTTAAAGATAAAAATCATAAGATGCTTAAAAGGATGTATCATTGGTACCACAAAAAATCCAAGCTCAAGAAGGCTAACATGGTACCACACTTAAAGGTTAAAAGTTTAAAACAAAAATTCTAACGAGGAAGTCGAGTTGATTCTTTGCAATGCAAAAAAAGGGAATCCAAAACAACCTAGACATTCTCATATATGCATCTAAGAATATACTTTGAATGTGGAAGATGAAAAAAAATTTACATTTTTTTTCAGGACATGCAATATCTAAGTGTGGGTGAAGTATGGACCTATGAATTAACATCTTTTTGTCAGTCTTCTACATTATTTTTTACCACTTTTATCCTATAGGAGCCTTCATAACCATATTTTATATATAACTTTGACACATTCCATATGCACATTTTCCATTTGAGCTACAAAAGGTTACGCAGAGGTAATGAGTCCATTATTGTGCAATTTTATGTTGTTTTATTTATAAAAACAACCTAATTTATGGATGTTGCAAAAATTGAAAAATTTTATAGGTTTCCTGCAAAAATCTAGTTGAATCAATGGTTACCATATATCCTAAAGCAATGAAGTTAAACCAAGCACATGGACAAATGAAGAAATTATGATGAATATCCTATATAGTGCATCAAAAAAGTGATTGAGTCATAACTATAGCAACATCGAATCTGCAATCAACTTATCACGTGGCATAAGTGCAAAGACAGAGTATATCAAGACTATTACATGGAAAAACAATTGGCATCAAGTGAGTGTGATATATTTATGGACTGAAGCAATGGTGATTAATAGAAGATATATGGTAGAAGCATTCATATGTAATTTTTGTTCATAAGCAAGGCATAGGAATTTAAATTGAATATTATGGCAGATCACTTAGTCACCATCTTTCTTTTTTATCTATTTTATTTTAATTCTGAAGTTGCTATTTCAAAAACACTATATATTGAGAAAAAACACTATATATTGATCTCACTAGGCAGAATGAAGGGGGGACAATGACTTGCTTTTTTAATTGATATTTGAATTATTTCTTTTAATATAATATCATATTTTTGATCCTTCTCTTCCATTTTCATGTTGATGAATTATTGAGATCGCTTTAAGTAGATTTCTATGTTTTTCTAGGGCTCGTGTGATCACTTGGAGGCCCCCCTTCTAGATGTACAATGTTGTATATAGTATAAATATTTCACTATCTCAGATATTCATTCATTGTCCATATAATTTTGATGTTTCGTTTGCATACTAAGTACGTTGTTTTAAACATTATTTTAATTGATTTACTTTCTAATCATTCCCCCATTTCTTTACAGATCATAAACAAGTGCTTGGGAAAATTTTAAAAAAAAATACGTTTAGATTATTTCTATTCATACATTGAAGATATTAGATATGCAGAATAATTATTTAGAATTATATCTCATTTCATACTTGTTTACATGCTTTTATAGATCAAATTTACAAGTTTTTATAGAATAAATTTAGATTATTTCATAGAAGATAAATTTTAATGCTTTCATAGACCAAAAATAATAGATTTCTTCGAGTAACTTTGTATTTTTTCATATATTAATCTTATATTTTTTACAGGATTTTTCTTAGATTAATATTTCATGCTTTCATAGACTAATTTTACATGCTTTCTTATAATAGATTTATATGCTTTCATAAATTAAATTTCCATGATTTAATATAATATATTTATATGTTTTTGTAGATTATATTTATATGCTTTCGAAGAATAACTTTACATGTTTTTCTAGAATAATAATTACATGTTTTTATCACCTTCTTTCCTAGATTGATATTCCATTACTTTCATAAAATATTTTTTTCTTTCATGTCAATTTAATTTCAGTACAGTTAGAAGCTAAAATCTTAGCATATACTTGTTGGGTGTGGAGCCTGATTATCTTCTTTACATAGATGTATCATCGCGTTCGACCCCTATTCTTAACGGGGCGGCAACACCTCCCATCATTTAAACGCTACCTGGGGGGTCCAGGGGGGCAAAGTTGTGATTTTTTTTGCACCCCCCCCCGGCAAGGGGTTTCGGGGGAAGCGCCCCCAAAGCTAAAAATAGATGTAAATTTGCCTTGTAAAATATTGTAATTTCTTGTCAATCTGGGCTGTTCATTAGGCAGATGATCCGATGGTAGAAGTTATGTTTAATGTAAGGTTTTTTTTTGCCCTAGAAGGCAATCTTGCTGTTGTATGACGTTATTGTATTTTGTCTTTGTATTGTCTGAGTATTATGAGCGAGAAACAAAAAGGGGGGCTGTGAGAGAGAACAGAGGATATTATGGCGAATTTTTTGTAAGGTGTGTCTCTTCATTTTGTTGGATAATCTAAAGGAAGGATTGGTTGTTTGGGTGGATGTAGCTCAAACTGGGTAAACCATGTATACTATGTGTCTCTCTTGTTTTATATGTTTTATGTGTTTGTGTTTCCGCATATTTTATGTGTTCCATTGTTCTGTTATATATAATTTTCTAGCAATAATTTTCCATATAATTCATAAGTTTACTAATTCAAGTTTATAATTTAATGTAATGGAATTTAAATCATAATCAATTTATCAACATTAGTCTTTATCGTAGCCTATCTCCCTAAATTGATTTCCCCAAGAGTGCATGGTTGGAATGCACATGTATGTGTCACGTAATTATTTTAACATAACATATTGATTAAGTCAATACCTTGAGTAGATAAGAAGCTATACCCACATAAGGTACTCCTCAAATCAATAGTGGCATGGAAACCCTCAAGAATCTAAGGTTGACAATGTTAAGTCCCTATATTAATAGTGTAGTCCCTTATTATGTTAGTGTAGCCCCCCTTATTGTTATTTTTGTACCCCTGTAACCCCCATATTGTTATTATTGTTCCCTTACATTACTATTGTGAGGTCGCCTAGGATTACATTGTGGCCGCATGGACTCTTATATATAGAAAGTAGGTTTTGTCATTTCTATTATCCAGGAATTGTTCATTCATGTAATTTATTGGAGGTTGACCCCTCGAAGTGGCTTATTTCTAAGACATTGATATCTCTTTTCTTCTATTTTTGGAGATGGTTTCACAACATTTGGTATCAGAGCTTTGGATTCTAGGGTTTTGCTGCTCCAAATAGGTCATCGTGGAATTTTTGCTATAATTTTTTTTCTACGAAGGTTCAGAACCTAAAAGCTTTAGTGTTCAAAGCCAAAATCCTGAGTAACATCGTCGCAAAATTTCAGAGCTTGGTTCACAATATTTTCGGAGATATAATCTGTGGAATTTAGGTCATTTTGCAGGCTCTTGAATTTAACCTAAGCATGTCATCGTAGAATTTTCACTATAACGTTTTTTCTACAAAATTTCAAAAGCAGAAATTTTTAGAGTACGAAACCGAAATCCTAAAGAACATCATCGCAAAATTTCAAATCTTCGTTCACAATATTTTCGGAGATATGATCTGTGGAAGTTGGGGCTTTTTCAGGCTTATGAATTTCATCTCAAAGAGGTGACCATGGAAAAATCTTCATAGCTCTCTCTCTGAGCATCGGATTGGAATGTTGTAAAAAATGACCACAATTCCACAGAATTTATTTATTTATTCTATAAATTTCAGATCCAAAGGAGGAAATAATGACACGTGGCAAGTCGTACAGGTTTTCTCTACAAAACGAGTCCATAATCGGGCCATTGTGGGAGATTAGACATAAATTTGTCTTGAAGAATCCAAATCAGATCAGACCTGTGGCATTTGAAAAAAGCTTCAGAGGGCTACTACAAGGCAAAATTTCAGATATTGATGATTGACAATTATATAGATAATTCAATTTCAATATTGAGCTCCTCAAAAGCAAGTAAAAGGTGTGTATTTTGTTTTTTCCGAATTTCATAAGTCTTGTTTGAATAATCAAGTTGAATTGATTCCAATGGCATATTGTAGAATAGATATCATAATTGGATTCTAAAATGGCCCCTAAAAAGATTTCCGTACCCATTAAGCCCTCAAAAAGCTATACTATGATGTACGAAGAGGAAGAATTGGACTATGAGATATCAAAATTACAGTACCAAGTGCAACAAATTTCAATCTTACGAAGAGAAACCAAAGATGAAATAGATGGTTTAAAAGCAAAAATGAAGGCTAATTTGGATGGTTTGAAGGATCAAATAATAGCTAATATGGATAATAAATTAGTGGAAAATCACATCGAGCATCAACAACAAGTTCTCCAACTCTCAAAGGATAACCTAACTTTGGTGCAGAATCTATAGGAAGATCAACATTACATCAAAAAAGTTTTGAAGCAGTCACAGAAACGAGAACTTGACAAGTACAATCAATTTCAGAGTATCTCAACAAGTGGAATAACTTTCCTGTAGAAGATTCCACATGGGGAGATGAGAATTTTATAAAGAAGCATCAAGAAATAATCAACCGTTGAGGACAACACTTGTTTGAAGGAGAGGGGCATGTTAAGTCCCTATATTAATAGTGTAGTCCCTTATTATGTTAGTGTAGCCCCCCTTATTATTATTTTTTTACCCCTCTAACCCCCATATTGTTATTATTATGCCCTTACATTACTATTGTTAGATCGGCTAGGATTACATTGTGGCCCCATGGACTCCTATATATAGAAAGGAGGTTTTGTCATTTGTATCATCCAAAAATTGTTCATTCATGTAATGTACTGGAGGTTTCCCCCTCGAAGTGGCTTATCTTTAAGGTGTTGATATCTATTTTCTTCTATTTTTGGAGCTGGTTTCCCAACAGACAAGGTGGGAGAATTTCCTAAGGCGAAGGTTATAGATTTTACATCTCAAACGCTTCCATAATGTAGTATCATAGACCTTTAGCCCATAGCTATGCTCAACTGAAGAATGGTATTTGAGGACTATTAATTATAGTATTTGAGTAATATTAGAAAAAATAATGCCACTCCCATATTGTTAAAGGGTTCAAGATGATCCTTAGACCAAATTTACAAGTATCATAACTGCATTAGTGAACATTTTAAATTTTATTTTTACATGTTTTGTGAAGATGATAAATCACTTAGTATTATATAAAATTCAGGATTCCCTTTTCTTAAGCTTATTGTTAAGGAAATTTTCCTAAGTTTCCAATTCCATCATCTAAAAAATTTCTCATTAACCCAATACACTCAACCAAGGCACTAGAAAATTATTACATAAATCTACCCAACAAATAACATCAATATAGACAATAAATATCAAGTAAGTTAAAACTAATAAACATCATTTAAGATAAATGGAGAGATTTATTCGGAAATAAATTTTTTGCAACTTGAAATAAGGATGGGCTTTGTTCCACCCAACATTAGGATCAATTGTTCCAAACTCTTTCTACAACTATTCATCCCTTAGATAGACCATGATTCCATGAGGGGAACTTAGTTTCTTACGGAAATTGATGGGTATGAATGCCACTCTCCTTCATAAGAAAAAAAATGGTTGAGAATTTCTCTACCCATTAAACCCAAGACCTATATGAATTATACATATTCCTTCTCAGTTGGTTTGCACTAGAAAAATGGATTCTCTTCACTGCCCATGCAATCCCTCAACAGCTTGGGCCTCTTAGTACTTTCTTACATTCCAAAGTAGCATAGAATTCATAGTAGTTTTTTCCCAATTGTTTTTTAGCTTCTTTTCCCAAATTTAACTATAAAATTCAAGATTTAACAAGCCCAAATACTTAGTAATGAACCTAACTCACATTTGACATTTATTGGCACACATTTTGGTGACCCAATAAAGTTTTATTTTCCTATAAAAATTTAGTAGCTAGACCACTCATGATATTTTTCCCTCTTCAATTGATGGGTAATTCCACCACTTGTGGAAACTCCTCTTCACCCCCTATGAGTTTTCCACATTTATCCTACATGGAGAGTAATCCTACACCCCCATGTAAATCCCCTTCCTCTTTCCTAACAAGTTTTGTGATTTGACTAGATTTGGTAGAGTAATTCATGGGTCAATTTGAAAATAAAGGTGGGTATGCTATGTACCATCAGTTAACATTTCCCTCTATCTCAACCACCCCACATATATAATTATAGATGGTTGGACAGAAAACTACCTAGCTCTCTCTCAATATCTATTTTTTTGGGGAAATGGAAGAGAGGGAAATAAAATTTGAATTTGAATTTGGAAATATGAAAATATGGATTTTTCTATTAAGGTTATTTTCTTAGCATGAATGGTAATCTTCCCATATATCTCACTAGTTCTCTCTCAAGGTATTATGGACAACACCAATTCTCCGCCCTTTAAATAGTTGTCAATTATTTGTCATTAATAAACAAGATATATTTACAACATTTTTTAATTGTTTGTTCTAGTCTTAAAATTGAAACAATATGTTTTCCACAACTCACAATGACATTGAGACACAATAGACTTGGAGAAAATGTAGTGTTACAAAATTTATCCAAGTTTCAAGAAAAGTGTGCAAATATATCTAGTGCACTTAGATTTGAAAAAAAAAATAGTGTTTTACTAACCTAGATCTAAGGGTGACTATAACCACCATCATCCACTAGTTTCACATCCACAAGGTCACATTTTATGAAGCATGTTATTCTCCAGGTGGATATTTTTTTCCATCCACCTATTCCACTTGGCTCATAATGTAGTTTCCTATCAATTTCTCATTTTTCAGTTTAGTTTCCTATTTCAAAAGTTTTCTATTTTTGGAAGTTTTTGGGTCATGAACATTCGGAGTCGTTTGAAGGCCCTAAACAAATTTGTAGGGGAAAAAGGAAAATATAATTCAAAGTCTTCATTTATAGGTGAAATTTATTTTCCTTGAATATACCTTTATAACAGGCTATCATGCTCACCAAACAGAGATCGTATGCCAAAATTACAACTATGAGAAGTTAACATTCCAACTTATGCCATTGAGGCCCATAAGCCTTTGGTGCTTCATATCATAGGGTTATGGTGTTGTATGTTTAGGGTTTCTCATTTTTTCTTCATGTTAAAAAGGCCTCGATGCCACATTTTAACACAGGTCAGGAGGTATGTTGATCCAAATGGATCCATCCATGGTATTTACCCATTGTACTATAACAAAAAAGGAAATAAATAAAAAGCCTCACTTTGTTAGAGGAAATATTACTCCACCATGATGTATTTGGGAAATTTTCCCTAATTTATTAAAGATTTATATTTTTGTTTATACTAAGATGCACTACAAGGAAAAGACCCTCTAACGAAGGTTATAAAGGAGGTTTTTAGTGTTATAAAATTGGCCAAAATTGTCAAAAACACATTTGCTACAACATCTATTTTTGGTAACAGAGGTTTTGGCAGAGCTTTTAAGGCAATTTCAACATAAATAAAAAACCTGGGCAGTCGGAGGTTATTACGGATGTTTTTTTCATCGGTGCACTACTAAGGTGTCAATGCACTGGTGCGTGTCATATAGACGGTCGTCCTGAGGCAGTCGAAAGTGCATGCACCAGGCCGTAAAGGTATACAACCGCATCGGGCACACTCTAGCTGATACAATGTACAGGACAGTTCTAATTGGTATTATGTCGTATCAATGCATCGGTACGTACTCTTACAGGAGCGCACTGGTGCGCAGTATCAGACAAACGCACTAATTGTTCAAATTCGTATTTGGATTTGTGTGGTGCCCATATGTCGTATCAACACATGGGTACGTAGTCTTATTGAAGTGCACCGGTGCACAATATCATACAAATGCACTGATTGTTCTAATTTGTATTGGTATTTGTGCGGTGCCCATAAGTCGTACAAATGCACCAGTGTGTAGTCTCACATAAACGCATCGGTGAGCAGTATCACATAAATGCACTGAGATTTATAATTGGTATTGGTATTTGTGCGATTCCCATAGGTCGTAGAAACACATGAGTGCACTGTATCATACAAACGCACTGGTGTACAGTAACTAACATGCACCGGTGTTCATTTTTTATTTTTAGAAACATCGACCTATGACAGTGCAATTATTGTGATTTTTTAAAATTCATTATTCATCAAAAGTCGATACATCTTATAACAGTATTCATATTAATTAAATTTGTATTAATGAATTTGAACGTGATGTTTGGATTAATTTGTTATATCATATCATAATTATTTTTATTTTTTTAAAATTCATTATTCATCAAAAGACGACACATATCTTACAACAGTATTCATATCCATTAAATTTTTATTAATGCATTTGAATGTGATGTTTGGATTAATTTGTTATATCATATCATCAGATTTCACATCTCTTCATTATAATATTTAATCATCCATAAATTTAATGAGTGGTGTTACATTTCACAATGACAATTGAGAACGCAATAGAATAAATTAAAACATATATATATATATATATATATATATATATATATATATATATATATATATATATATATATATATCCCATTTTTTATGACAAATACTGTCTTATATATATATATATATATATATATATATATATATATATATATATAAGACAGTCTTTGTCATACAAAATGGGATAGTTATTGGTATCCCTTTTTCTTTCAATTGGGACACTATATCCATTACATTAAACAAAATGTCTGATTTTACAGACAAATATTTCAAAAAATACAACGCCTTCCTTTGATATCCAAACATAATGATCATCATTTTTCGTGAACTGTTGTCACTGCTAGATCTACTTCCATGACTTGGGTTATTTTCAGGAATTTTTTGTTCACAGTGTTGATTGTTTTCTTCTTCTTCACCTTCCATTTATAAACATAAAAATAAACTATAACGAGTGTATATACATTGGTGAGAATAATGGAAATTGCAATATTAAATAATATACATCAATGTAAATTGAAAATAAATTATGTAATTCTTTGAAAACCATGTAGTATGCCATCTTTCAAGTTTTCAACTGTTGGCACAGTTCCATACTTTGTTTCCTGCAAGTTTTATACCCCATAAAAAATCATATATTTAATATAAAATATTTTTTTTATTATTAATTATAGACGGAGCTAAGTAAAACAATATCGATATATGCTTACAAATTCCACAATTAATTTCTAATATGCCAACATATACTCACAACCCATATTTAACCCAATGTCAATCAATTCGTGTGATGGTTCTTCTTTGTATGTTAGCACCTGTTTGAAGACAATCAATGATGATTTTTGTAAAACAACTTAAAATATACAAATATGAGATCTAGTTAAGTTGTTATAAGGAAGTAACAATTATTCACAAACTTAGATATCAACCCTTTTCTTCCTTGTCGTCTTGTTTTATGTGCCGAATGGGTTCCATTTTCTTTTCTTTTCTAAAAAAAAATACTTGAAATTTGATATTTAATACTAAATTGTTTATTTATTGTACCTAATGATCGAAAAATTCAATGATTACATATTACATTTGAAGCACGTTTTTGTTGAGATGGCTCCTCCTGCGATGAAATTTTTTCCATTTCTTTAACCATGTCCTTGTACACCTTTTTGGACATTCCTACTGGCAGATTTCTAATATCAGCTCGTTCATCTTTTGATATTTTCATAATCTTCCTGAAAACGTAACATGACAATAAAATATTTATTTTTTATATTGATATATGAAAAGTAAATATAAAAAAGTGATATTTATAAATGATATTTATAAATAATTCTAGAAAAACATTTAAAGGAATATTACTTTTTCATTCCTTCTTTTTTTTTGTTGTATTTTTTTTCTATTAAAAGTCTGACATGTCTCATTGACCAATTCTCTGGAAACTCTTCCTCTAGTTTAGATAAAATTTGGTTCTTGGAATCATTAGATTGATTTTTGTATTATAAGTAGAAAGAACATCTATACATTTGTTCCACTAGATCCCTCAACTTTTTTAAAATTTTTCCCCCCTTTCGTTAACCTCCAGCACCACTCCAGATAAGCTAAGGAGCAATTTATTTTCATTTTCATGTTCTATTTTTTTTCTTTTCTTAGAACAACATTTATTTTCTGAGTTTTTGGTCCATGTAGAACATTAAACAGATGTGAATTACTAGATTGTTTGACACATTTTATCTAATAATTTTAAGTATATTATTAATGAAAATTAAAAAAATAAACGCATATTGGATCAATAGTATTTTTTCATTCACCTGATTCATTCTTTTGCAATTTTTCCATCAAGCTTTTACACTCTTCTGGTCCTAGATCAGAAATAATATTATCTAGCTTGGTCATTTTGTGGTTCTACATGATACATAGTAAACAATACATATTAGTTAAACTTACATATAGTTCAAAAATAATATTTTTTGTAAATAATTTACAAAGAACTTGCCATTTTTGCTTTTCTTGATGTGTTATCAGTATTTTTGTTACTTGATCTCTTGTTAGACATTTCTTTATCAATATGAAGCCTGTATTATATCATTTATTAATATATTTTATAAATAAATTGTCAAATTTTTAGGTAAAAAGGAATCAAGAAAAAGGTGTGCTTTTCATGGTGTAAGCACTGACGTCAGTGCATGGTGGTATTATAAACGCACCGCCCAAACAGTAGAAAAAACTGTACATTTCTCTATGTCAACAAGGAGCACTGGTGTCTAACATATTAACCATCACACTGATTAACACATAAAAAAAAAAATCGTCTAGTGTTAGTTTTTGTAGCATATTGTGTTGTGGAGGGGGTGGTGCGACCTATTCTTATAAACACGTCGCGCAAACAAGGAACCATCGTACGGTTCTCTCTATAAATTAGAAGATTCAGTGTTTTATATGTTACATGGTGCACTGATTAACACAAAATAAAAATTTTTAAAAAAATTTCCAAACAGTACGTGAGCAATGCAATATAATGAAATAGCGCACTGGTGCCCTACTTTACATATGGCGCACAGTTTTTTTTTTTTTTTAATTTTTTTTTTTTTCAAGTAGTGTCTAGGTGATGCGCTAGGTTACACAGGGCGCACTGATTTAAAAAAATCTGTTTTTTTTTAAATTCACACAAGGGCCGACATGGATTGGGATTCGACTATGTAAGTCGTCCCGTGGGTTGGATAACATAGGCCTATATATATAGAAATAAAAACCCTATAAATATAAAATCAAAAGACCTAATTATGACATCACGGAAACAGGAAGAAGCAAGGGAAGAAACAAAAATAATGAAGGGTTTAGGGTAAAAATGATTTTTTTTTTCTTCTAAAAAATGAACAAAAAATTGAAGTTTTTTACTTACTCCGTAAAAAATGATATACAAAATATAAAAAATAATAAAATTTAATCACGATATCATTTGAAATTCTATGCTACAGGGTTTGAATCACCAGAGGTTTGGAATTCTAATTGTCTGAATACTTATGTTCGAAAGTATTTCACTACTCGATAGTGATGTCATGCTCTCTTGCTCCAGGTATGTCTCCTGCAAACCTCTGGCTGAAATGTTTTTCAAAAATAGTGAAAAAATGAAAAGTGTTTAGTATATAAAGAATTCTTTTATGATTAGATTTTCAAAAATATTTTTCCACCCATTTTTCAGTTTACGACTTTTTTCACTTAAAAAAAAGGTTACGCTTTTTTTATTTGCCGCTTTTCGTCACCGGTGCATAAACTAATAACACCACGTTGATATGTCAGTTAATAGCATAGCATTGGTGCATAGTAACTAAAACAACACCGGTGTGGTTATGTATACATAAACACTGATAACAATAAGTCCATTTTTAAGGCACTGAAATTACTTTTAGGTGTGTATGCTAAAATTTATTGTTGACTTTGCTCAAATACAGGGAGAAAATATCGTAATTATATCAAATGGATAATTCTTCAAAATCCATCTCGTTCCATAATATTTCTCAAAGTCCATCGCGGAGTTCTCCCTATCAATCTCGAGACGTAATATTTACTTCATATTTTATTTATATTTTCTTTATTTAATTGAATTTATGTTTTTTATTCATGTCAATCAGCTTAATAAAATTTATAATGTATAACAATTTGCAAGTTCATGCAGATTCAGAATCGATTTCAGATGCACAAAATAATCAAACAACTCCAAAACGTCGGAAGCTCTTATTGGGAGCAGCATACCGCAAGGTGCATTTGGTATATGAAAATGGACAGCTGCTATAGGGTAAACTGCTTGGGTGGTTGGTTTTCGTATATCCCTCTCAGGGCTTTCCGGTGCCCGAGGCAGACAGTAAGATTAGCTATGTTGTTCACAAAGATGGCATGAGCATGTTCATATTAGCTTGAAATAACTTGAAGGAATACAATAGAGAATTACCTCTTTGACAGCTTTAGAATCCTTTGGAGAGCGCTACGCAGCAAAGCAAGAGTCCTTCTTCACCGGCTCCAAATCTGAGTCCTGCAATCAGTCAAAGCACCCGCGTAATTTCTAATATAACAAATATTCTATCAATTAAATCAATAATAAACATCTAGATTATACACATCTGAGCCATTCATATCATACTAAGCAAATATTGAAACAACAATATAACATTAAGCATCGAATGGACAAAACGAACATAGTTATATTGATTTTGAAAGAAGGAGGATTACAACCATCGGTTGTACCAAGCCCTCCTCAGTCTCCCAATCTCTCTTCTCTATCAAGTGAAGAAGTCCAAGCCAACAAGCTCTCTAGGAGCCTCTTTGACTCTTGGCCTTCACAATGTCACACTATTCTCTATTCCACAAGTATACAAGAACATTGAGCAATCCTTCGACCTTCAATTAAGAGCCTTCAGCTCCTTCTTATAGGAGAGGGAGAAGGCCATTGTTGCCCTTCTCTTTCCACTAGCTTGGAATGGAAAAGGCTTAGATGTTTCTTTGATCTCCATGCTTTTGCCTCTCTTGGAGTTCAGTCTTATATGGCAATGACCAATAATGAACTGGTGCTTCTGCAGTTTCCTTTGTGCACTGACTCCTTTGTGAGGGAAAGTCGGAGATTCAAATCTTTCTCCGCGCTCTTTTCCCAATTCAAACTTAAAACACGGGTAACACGTCCCTTCAGTGTAAATAGAGCGTTGCCCTAGCCACTAATGCGGCCAATGTATTGCTTGCCTGCGTTATAACGCTCTTGTTCTGTTCTATATGTGTGTTACCCTGGCAGAAATAGGTTTAATTTAGGTCTTTGTACTTCTTCCATATTTGTCTTCTCCTCTGAGCTGATGAGGAGGTATTTTGACCTGTAATAAATGCCCCCTAAAGTGTGAGGTCAAAGACGAAGACGATGGCCGAAATACTTTATAATTTGTAGAGATAGAGCGATTGAAAGACTGAGGAAAACCTGAAACAACAACATATGTCAGAAAATATAGTATTTGCCTAGAGTCGGGCATGTCCCATGCTCAGTAGCTTTAAAAAACATGATTTCTCTAGAATAGAGATATGAAGAATCTGTCCACCAATAGGCACAATGTGGAAGTGTCTTTCATAACAGGATCAGGCTGAAAAAGTTGTCTCCATAAACAATATCGCAGCTTGGGGAAGGGAACACAACTTTAATGGTGTAGCCTTTTGCCCCAAGGTCTTGACCGCCGATTCACTTAAACTGCATATTTCTCAACATGTGAATGAGGGAGTTGTCGTCGAACATGTGAGAAATCGTCTAATTACCAGTCAATAATGAAAACTGTTAACATACGCGAAGGTGGCCACCGATAATGATGATGGTCCCTAAGATGCCCAGTACAATCTAGCGAGTGTGAATAAAAGGAGTTGAAGTCAAACACTCGTAGAATCATTCGACCAAGAGCCAATGATGAAGACCCTTGATCAAACACAAGACTACCTTCCACTGATGTCTGCAAGTATCTGGGTACTGATGTGTTTCTGGATCAACTTCCTAGATAAGGTGTTGAAGTCGATAGGAAGTGATCTGTTGAGAGGTAGGCACTGAGGCGTCCTACATCAGTCAACACGAAACGAAAACCAACTGATTTTGTTTATGATTTGAGATAAGGAAGAGTAAATGGGAACGTCAGACAACAAATAATTTCTGGCATAATGAGCGGTTTGGTTGATAACAGGAGCAGTAGATAGCGAGATCTGCTTGAACAATAGAAGGCACTCTAGCAGGGTACTAGGCAGCTGAAGCGTGTTGAACACCAAAGAGTGTGTTAGGATTTTACCGGTGCAGGGACAGTGGGAAATGAAGGCTAATACTCATATATGGTAGGGTTCGGCTAACTACAAAAGAGTTTTCTGGGAAGTGCCATGTTCAAGAATTTTGCTGCCAAATCGACCTTTTTGAAAATGTAACAGAGGTAGTATCCATTTTGTCCAATTTTTTCCCCGTCTGATTAAGTTTAACGAGTCCAGACGAGTAAACTCGGTGAATTTTTCATGTTTAGAGAGTCTGAAAAATGTCAGGAAAGACAACTCTGTGCCCCATCTGATTAGATTTAACGAGTCCAGATGAGCAAACTCGGTGAATTTTTCATTTTTAGAGAGTCTGAAAAATGTCAGGAAAGACAACTCTGTGCCCCATTTGATTAGATTTAACGAGTCCAGATGAGCAAACTCGGTGAATTTTTCATGTTTAGAGAGTCTGAAAAATGTCATAAAAGACAACTCCATGTCCTGTCTGATTAGGTTTAATGAGTCCAGATGAGAAAACTCGGTGAATTTTTCATGTTTAGGGAGTCTGAAAAATGTCGTAAAAGACGGCTCCATTGGGGTACCTTTGTCATGTCTTGATAACCGGGCACGACAAAGGGGTAATAGTAAGCCCGAAACAGTTCATTTTCCGTTAGTTAGTCCATTGAATCCGGAAAAGTGAGAAATCTATGTTCAATGGACGTCTACCTCATTTTGTTATGAGTACGAGGAGACGAAGTAAACTCAATATTCTTTGTGAAATTTTAACGAGTCCAACAAAGAAAACTTGGTACCTCCGTGAAATTTTAACGAGTCACGCGGAGAAAACTCGATACCTCCGTGAAATTTTAACGAGTCACGTGAAGAAAACTCGATATACTTTTTCTGTTTAAAGAGCTTTGAAAAAGAGGAAAAGAATGGCTCCTTGTTCTTTGTCTCAATAGTTTAACGAGTCTGACAAAGGTGACTCAGGATTTTTTCGGTTTTATGAGCGAGAAAAGATTCCTAAAAAGAATGATCAGTACTTCTCCATAGTTTTAATGAGTCTGAAGAAGAAAACTCTAGGTTTTTCGGATTAACGAGCAAGAAAGACCAAAAAGAACGCTCGATGCCAACTTCATGTAAGTTTAACGAGCCCGAAGAAGAGAACTCGAGGTTTTTCGGATTAACGAGCAAGAAAAATTCCATAAAAATAATGCTCGATAAAACATGAGTATGTCTGCACATAAATCTTGATCCCTTATTAGAATCATCAGTACCAAATCTCGAGAGTTGCGGCATGTGTACAGCGAGGAATCACGACTTTGCCGACTGACGAAAGAGAGTCATGCCCCAGAATTTGCTATAAGAAGGTCAGAAGACATTCATTTTCACTGTTTTGAGTGCTGTGAAGAAGCTCTGGAGTGCAAAAGGGGTGAAAATTTCAGCTAACGATTACGGTCAATCCGGGCAACAGTTTTCTATTCCGCGAGATCTAGGTAAGAGCTAGAACCTCCTGTTATCATTTAATTGCCATTTTTTTAGTTTTTGCTGGTTCAAAATTAGGAAATTTTGAGGCCCTAGAAAAATATTTGCGCCTAACGCGGGTCAGGAGTACAACAGCCGCGTTAAACGCATAACCCGTGAGGGAAGTACGCGTTAGAACGCTCTGTTTTGTATTATCTCCCGCGTTAGGCGCAACATGCTTTCTAAAAATTCGATTTTTCCATTTTTGAAGTGATCCAGGCAAATTTTAATCGGTTGGAAATGTTTCATTTGTAGGTGTTCAGCTGTTAACCATGAGTATCTGGCAAGAGAGAGAGCATGAGCGGGAAGAACGAGAGATGGTGACGGATGCGGCAAGTTTAATGGCTCTCCGGAGGTGCGGATTGCTTAAATATGCCCGTTTAGAAATGATGAGGGGTCAAGAGGACCTCCTGAGGTGGTTGATCCAGCAGTGGGACGAGTGGCATCATGTCTTTTGGATTGGTGGCAACGAGCTCGCCATCGAAAAAGATGATGTTTACTTTTTGACCGGCTTGTCATGTCATGGGGCGAGGCCCAATTTGACGGGGTCCAGAGCTAACCCTCGTTCCACTACTGATTTGATCCATGCGCACTGCATACGTGGCACCCAGGCTGTGAGTAACCGGATACCTATTGCACAGGTGACTTTGAGACCCTTGCGGTCTATTCTATGGATGATTGTTCGCTTGGCAGGTGCCAAGAGTCAGCATGTGGCTACCAAGGCCCAGATGCTCCTAGCCTTGGATTGTATGCAACCTCAGGTTTTCGACTGGTGTGACGGTGTAGTCCGTCGGGTCCGAGCAGAGCTTACTGCATGCAAGACCCGTACTCAAAGAGAATTTGGGTACGGAACACTGATTGTTTCTTTCATACTGGAGCGGATACCACTGATGAGGCCTAGGATCCCAATAGCGCCATTGGGTCCATGCGAGCCGACGCAGGCTAGGTGGGCCACTTTGCTTCCATAGACTGAAGAGGGTCCCGTCCGTCACTGTTTTGATGAGGGATTTTTTGATTGGCTGGACTCTCAATTCGTCATGATTGAGGATTATCCTTATGCAGGGATGAATTTCACAGGCGATCCCGAGCTAGTCTTGCCCCCTGGCACCCAGTGGGGGCCCGATGGTAAGAAAAAATGATCAGTGTTTTTCAAAGAAATTTTTTTTTTTGTTTTTAGCTTTTGAATGTTTATGTAAATTTTTTTTTTGTTGAAAAGGGGTGAAAATTAAGTTTTGACATGAAAATTTTTCTTGCTTGACACAGATGTGGCACCTGTCCGTCCAGCTGGGGCCCCTCGCCATGCACGGCGAGGACTGCAGCTACCCGGGGCTGGCGCACCTGTAGAGGAGGCGGAAGCCGGCGACGATGATGATACCCAGATTTTACATGAACTCTCCAGGAACCTGGAGGGTCTGAGTATGGGTATACCACCACTTCCTATGCGGGAGGTTCCAGTTCGTCTGCAGCGACATACTGTGGGTGTGCCGGAGAGATACCTGGTTCCTCTGAGGAGGATAGCTAGAGCAGTTGTGAGCTATTATGAGCATCAGGCTTAGCTGTTGGAGTAGATGTATTAGTGTCAGAGCATGGCTTAGCGTAGCCAAATTTTGTAAAACACCCCAAGTTTTGGGAGATTTTTTCTTTTTGATGTTTACTGTGTACTGGACATGACATATGCATATATATATATATATATATATATATATATTTTTGGTGATTTTGTGTTTTTGAATTTTTATGCATTTTTTTTTTTTTTTTGATGTGATAAAAATATATGTACTCATGAGTAAATCTTTTACAATAAATGTGACAAATGCCAATCTAACACATAATTTGCCAAAGAATCAGCTAATGCATTAAATTCCCTAGGAACGTGCTCAAATGTGATTGTTTGAAATTGACGTTCTAAAAGTCGCACTCGTAAAAAATAACGTAACAACACAGGGTGGCAGACACGGTAATGATTGTTTAGCTGCATAATGATGAGTTGGGAATCTAACCTGACCACTAAATCGGAGATGTCACGAGATGCCGCTTCCGTGAGGAGTTGGATCACTGACATGTACTTGGCCACATTGTTGGTGGCGTTACCCAGGAAGATCCCCCCGGAACCAAGAAGGTCCGACTCAGGAGTATAGAGGACCCAAGCAGCTGAAGCAATGTGCCTAGTGTGACGACTAGCACCGTCTGCATACCCGACGTATGATAACGAATGTGATGACATATGTGCGAAAGAAAAAGATTACATGAGAAAAACACCTTAAACCAAAAAAATAATCCAGAAGCATCAAAATAAAAATAGGAAAAACTGATATACATAAAATTACAAAGCATATGCCTAGTGAAACTAGGCAAAATACTTCTTCAGATAGAGCCCGTTGCGGGGCTCCTCAAGTGGAATTCCATTACAGTCCTGTAGTTCGTAAGCACATTTTGAGAGGGCTTTAGTAACGATGTAAGGACCGAGCCACAATGGTTGGAGTGTTCCTGCCCCCAAGAGGTCGTGCTTTTGATCATAAAGTAGAACAAGATCGCCCTCTTGGAAAGAACGAGGCTTGACAGATTTGTCGTATTGAGCTTTAACTCGGCGCTGGTGAGCTTCGAGTGCTAATGTAGCATCTCGATGAGTTTCGTCCAAATGATCGAGCGAGAGCAAGCGCTCTTCTGTGGTGGTGGTGCCAGGCAGGAGTTCAATGGCAAGTTTGAGCGATGGGATTTCGCACTCGATTGGAAGTACTGCCTCCAGGCCGAAAGCAAGTTGGAAAGGTGTAAAGCCTGTGGCAGTTTTAACTGACGTTCGGTATGCCCATAACGCAGAATATAACTTTCGATGCCATGTGGTTTTATGGTTTCCGACCAATCGACGAATCATGGTTTTGAGAACGCCATTTATGGCTTCTACTTGACCATTAGCTTGAGGATAATAAGACGAAGATTAATCTTGTCGGAAACCTAGCATGGATGTTAATTCGGTCATCATATGATTTTGAAAGTGAGATCCATGATCTGTGACAATCAATAGGGGTACGCCGAACCGACAGATAACCTGATTAAACAGGAAGAGAGCGGCAGTTGCGCCATCGGCCTTAAAAGTGGGAAGGGCTTCAGCCCATTTCGTAAAATAATCGACCGCAACCACGATGTAGTTGTGTCCATTTTCCGAAGCGGGATTGCAGGTGACGAAGTCAATTCCCCATTTAGCGAAAGGACCGACGGAGATAACCGGGTGAAGGGGGGCAGGATGTGCGTGCATTTTCTTTGTGAAAATTTGACATGGATGGCATTTCTGGACTGCTGCAATGCAATCTTTAAACAAAGTGGGCCACCAGTAACCGGCGCGCAAGATTTTTTGGGCAGTAGCTATGCCCGAAAGATGACCACCACATGCCCCTGCATGGAAGTCATTCAAAACATGTTCTGCCTCATCGATAGTGAGACAACGTCGGAGAATAGTATCACCACCACGACGATATAGTGTATCGTTTAGCAAGAGGTAGTGCTTTTCTTGGTGGCGGATACGACGATGGTCATCAGATGTGAGAGCTGGGCAGAAGCATTGAGTTTGTAGGTAGACTAAGATGTCTCCATACCAGGGGTCCGAAGAGTCGACCAAGTAGACGGATTCATCAGGGAATGGATCATGAGCTACCTCTGCCGGGTCGATTCTGGGAAGGTCCGATAGTAATTCGGCGAAGACAAGGGATTTCTTTGCTTTGGAAGCCGTGAACACCAAATCAAATTGTTGGAGGATGACGATCCATTTGGAATATTTCCCTCCAATAATTTGTCTAGACAAGATATGTCTCATGGGATTCTCCAAAGCAATCACCGTAGTCTGTCGCAGCAATATATAATGTCGGAGCCAGGTGACGGCGAAAACTACCGCCAGAGAGAGTTTTTCCACATGTGAATAACGTAATTCAGGTCCAATGAGACCTTTAGATAAATAGTAAATCACATGTTCGCTATCGTCATCGTGTACTTGAACCAAAACCATTCCAAGTGAGGATGGTGATGCTGCCAGATAAAGGAGAAAGTCGCGTGAATAATCGGGGGCACTAAGGAGTGGGGCTGAAACAAGTGCATGTTTTAAAGCATCAAATGACCGTTGAGCTTGGTCATCCCACAAGTATAGTGTTCCTTTCTTCAATAATCGCATGAATCCTTTCGTCATCTTAGCATAGTTAACGATGAAACGACGCAAAAATTTTTCCTTCCCCTACAAGCTTTGGAGTTGAAGGATGGATTGTGGTGTCGTCAATTCAATAATTACTTTTACCTTATCGGGATCAACCCTAATCCCGTGCTTGGAAACAATGAACCCTAACAATCGTCCGGACTCGACCATAAATACACATTTATGAGGATTCAAGCGTATATTGTAGAACCTGCACCTAGCAAAAATTTCTCTTAAATGAGCCAGGTGGTTTCGTCACTTCTTGGAATGAGCCGGGAGGTCATCCAAGTACGCCTGTACAATATGTCGAATGTCATGAAAGGCGTAGTCCATAGCCCGTTGAAAAGTTGCTCCAGCATTCTTCAGGCCGAATGGGAGTTTTTTATATGCAAAGATGCCCCAAGGACAGATGAAAGCAGTTTTATGCTGGTCGACTTTTTTTATGGCAATCTGGTTGTATCCCGAGAATCCATCCATGAAGGAAAAAGATTCGCATCCGGCACAATCGTCAAGAATTTGATCAATGAACAGCGTAGGATAGTTGTCTTTTGGACAGGCGGCATTCAGATCGCGATAATCGACGCAAACTCGAATAGTGCCTTGTTTTTTATCAACGGGAACCGGATTGGAAACCCATTCAGTTAAGGGAACGGGGTAAATGAAGCCAGCGTTTAAAAGTTTTTCTACTTCGACCTTGATGGCGGTTGCTTTGCGCGGGTGGACAGGTCTGAGTCGTTGCCGGATAGGTTTAGCATTGTCGTAAGTCTTGATTTCGTGCTCAACAATAGAAGGATCTATGCCAGGCATTTCATCGTAAGACCAAGCGAAGACATCGCGGAATTCTTTAAAAAGAGATGTGAAGGACGCAATTTCCTCAGGATTGCAGTCTGGTCCAATCTGAATATTTTCCATGATACCCGTCTTGACCGAGATATCAATGAGCAGTGTCTTGGAAAGATTACCCATGTTCCCTTCTGAATCGATAGTGTGGACAGTCGTATAAGAGGAGGGAACTATCTCAGGTTGGTCGAAAGACGGGATTTCAGTTTTTATCGCCTCCAAATCAATCGTCGAAGTGCGATGGTGGAACTCTCCCCAGGGTCGTTCTTCTAATGACATGATCTCTCGAATAGCTTTGTCTGTAGGCCAGACTTCATTGAGGAGATCCTTAGAGAGAACTGTTATGGGAGAGAGGGTCGTACTTGTGGTCGAAACCATATCAGTGGAGGGTTCAGATGCGGTTTGGATGGCTTGGTAAGCCAACTCAACCGGCGAAAGTGGCATATGTTCTCCATAGGAAGCAATATCTGAAGGTGCCGGGATGATCCATGGGTCGATAGAGCCATCCGAAGAGGTGGATATCATTGCAACCGTGTTTTGGATCTGCGGCGGCGGTAGAGGAAAACAACCCAGTAGGGAAGATGCCTTCAGAAGACCGGTACTGATACTGACATAAGAGTCAGGGACACCTCCTATTAGGGGTACCGAGCTACTTGGTAAAGTGGAATAATCAGGGGTGCAGAAGGATAGCTGATCAACCGTGACTATTCTCCCATCCAATGGAAATAGGATGAGTCGAAAGACCGAAGACACGATGGCGGTCATAGCATAAGACCAACTGCGACCGAGCAATAGATTATAGTCGAGATGATGCTCTACGACTTCAACGTCCACGTTTACCGTTTTTCCCCCCAGAGTGATGGGAAAGCTAGCAAGGTATCCTTTGGGTAGGAACGTGTGGCCATCGAAAGCTTTGAGGGAATTCGATGGCGGGGTTAGAGTAGGAGAACCTAAATTCAGCCAGCAAGCTTGTGACATAACGCAGGTCGAAGCACCTTCGTCTATGACGGTGCGATGGATGGGTCTCCCTTTCGACACAACCTGCACCTGGAATGCGAGTTGATGCGAGAGGCGAGGTTTAGCCTTTTTCATATCAAAGACTGCTAGCATGGAATCCTAGGGATCTATTCCACCAATGGCCGAAAGCAAGGCTTTCCTTTGTGCTGGACAGGTTTGTAATACTTCAAGTGCAGACATAGCTGACGGTGCCTGTGCCAAATCTTCTACAATATTGTAGTTTTGGGCTGCAAGTGTAGAGGTATTATGAGTCGTGCGTCGAAGTGTCCCTTTGGGGGGACGAATTACAGGTTCAACAGTAGGCCTTTCGATATGTAAATCGTTGGGCGGCGGCAGATTGGAACTAGTTCCCGGTTCCTGAGCATCTATGGTAGGAGTTCCATAAATCTTGGCGTGAGTTTGAAGGTCAATACTCTCGATGCCATAAATGGCAGATGGTCCTTCGCCGGAAGGATACGAACCACCATTGCCCCGTTGATGGGGTTGTGGCGGATTTTCAACCATATGTTGATGTTGCTGCTGTTGATTGGGGAAGGGATTGTGAAGAACAGCAGGTGTTCTCCCAGAATCCTTGTTAGCAATAAAATCGGTGCATTCCTGCAACCGAGGACATTTGTATGTCAAGTGGTCCTCCGCACAGATTTTACAAGGAAATTTCATGGGTTTATCCTTTCCTTTTTCGTTTCTAGCAGCATTTTTCTGATTAGCGTTATTCTGATTATCAGACTGCTCTTCCGAATAAGATGTTTTCTTCTTATTCTTCCTATTTTTTCCGCTAGGTTTCTGTGAGGTTTGCACCGAATTTACCTCAGCGGAAGGGAGAGGAGTCGTTTGATGGGGGGCGGTGGCAGCCGAGGATGGCTAGGAGGTTTGCCCCCGAGACTGATTGGTGGCTACACCAAAGATCGTGCCAACGAGACCATCGGCATGAGCTCCGGTTTTCCGAGTAGTCGGAGGGTTTGGGTTACCAGGGGCATGGGGAAGCAGATCGTAAAGCGTGCCAGATTGTGAATAGATTAAATCCAGGTGCTGGGCACGACGAATACATTGATCTTCTGTCACCGCACCAGAAAGGCCAATGTCTTTAGAGATATGGGGTAAAAGAGACTTGCAAAACCAATTAGCTAAGAGATGGTCCGGTATTGGCGCTTTGACAAGCCTCCTCCTACGTCTCCATTCATGAATATGGTCGGAGATGTGGGTGGCGGTGTCTTGGCGCAGCGATGTTGACAATTCTGTGTCGGTTTCCACTCTAATTGGTAGTTGAAAGTTCTTTAAGAACTCCGTTGCTAAAGCGCCAAACGTATTGATGGCGGCACGTGGTAATTCAATGTACCACTTGGCGGCATTGCCTGTAAGGGTGCGGGAGAACAGTCGAAGTCGGACACTATCATCTACCATGGAATTGGATATGGACCACAAATGGAAGGTAGTGATGTCTGCGGCCGGGTCCTCCCCATGCTTCCCGTCGAACTTCCGGATATCTGAAGGAATCTTATGCGGTATAGGAGGCCAAAGCGAGTTGTGGTTGATGGGGTCGTTCGTCAGCTTATGGATGTCGGGTATGTCCAAAGCTGCCAAGAATGGAAATTGTGGATTTGCCCCCGAGTCTAACCAAGGCAGTATGGGCTGACTATTGGGACCATAGGGTCCCCCCATCCATGTGTTACCAGAAGGGTAAGTGGGACTTTGATAAAAACCTCCCATAGGTGGAGGAGTAGGAACATACGGTTGCTGTCCATAGGGCATAGTGTATTGAGGGGCAAATGGTTGGTTGCCCCCAACGTAAAAGTGCCCTCCCACTCCAGATGGAGGTTGGGGTTGGTTAGTCCAAATGGATGCAATAGAGTTTCCCGGAGGCATACTAGTACTTGCATAATTTGGCAACGGTATAGATCCTACACCTATGTTTGAACCACTTAAGGGGATAGTATTTACAATGGCTTGTCCCATTTGTCCTAAGGATTGCATAGGAAGAGAAATATTCCCTGCTACCTGTGTACTGATAACACTGCCCCCTTGTGTAGTGGCCAGGGGGTTTGAACTCAACAGAGGGTTCTAACCAAAAGGGTTGCTAAAGGGTACCGAAGTAGTCGTGCTCGTGGGAGGAGCCACCGTGGTCCCCAACGTGGTCACGGTAGGAGTAGATGCCGAAGGGTTCGGTAAACTACTGACAGTTGTGTTGACCATAGGGTTGGGGGTAGGCATTTGATGACTACTGGGGTTACCCAGTAACAGCATAGAACTGACCACCGATGGGGAGGATGCTGGCGAACCAGGAGTGGTTGCCATTGGTATCGACCCTGTGGATATCGGTGGAGAAATAGATGTTGGTGTTGCCGCAGACATATCTTGGCATGGTGGAATATGGATTATCATAGGTCCTAACGGATCAGTGAGCGAAGGATTGTAATTAGGTACAACGCCTTCAGTGAAAGGGTCCTCCGGAAGTTCCGGCTGATAAGGGTCTATGTGATAATCGAGATTAGTCAGAGGAGACTGCTCTTCCGTAGAAGGCCCGGGTTCACCAAGGTTCAATCTTTCCTCTAGGGTGAGAGGAGGTAGACCTTGCTGTCGTCGAGACAGACGGCGTGGGTCAGGGGACGCCACGGTGACCGGTTTAATTTTAACAAATTTTATTAAAATGTGATATATTATGAAGTCTCAAGTGACAGTAACCACACACTTACTAAAAAGAAAAGACTCTCTAAAATCAATCATCAAGCAGCCAGTATAGGGTGCCCTGTCTGAGTACTACCGTTCACTGGTGATGAAATCCAGTCTCACAATAGCATACAGAGAGGGTTGGTCGAAAGTATAGTTACGGTTACTCTAGAGCTTCACCCGAACCCCAGACGATAGGTGTAAGCACTCTCATGAAGACGAGTACCCTCCTAAAGACTGAAGACAGAGTAGGTCCGTCTGTTTCAGGTACCAGGACAGCCCGTCCCAGTCACCTTGTGTAAGTCCCTAAAAGTATGGCCACTAAGGATACCTCAAATCACAGACATCATCAGGGGGGTCCACGGTCAAGGATAGTGTGCTATATGGGCAGAATACCTAGATCCCCGATCTAGTTTCGACATCCCCGAAGGGAACCCCAATATATAACACACCCACGGGATGCAGTCGAAGGCGGGCTACCTTCTAGTGCACCCAAGTGTTGTCTCGCGCTGAGCTCCGGTAAAGGAACGGTCCCAATAATGTGAGTGCAGCAGGATTTCACTCGTTAATGACTCTAGTTTTCAAGTTTTGAGATCTTGGGTAGTTTTCTCACTTTCCTAACCTAAGATCCTAGCCTGAAATACTGTTTGTGTGAGCTCAAAAGAGAGTTATTATATTGATTTTATTATCGCTTTGTTTTTAGTGTACTTTGTTATTAGTCTTGCGGAGGGGGTTTAGTGTACTTTGTTATTAGTCTTGCGGAGGGGGAATGGACGTATGAAGTATAGTGAGACTCTGACTCAGTAAACCATGCAAAACATGCTCTAAATATTAATCTTCAATGAAGAGTGTTTCTACAAGGAGAGGTTTCTTTTTCAATCATCCATGCACCAACATGTAAATAACACAGCTCAACTTTCAAGATTCAGACTTCTATCTACCTCTTTTAACAGTCTGTGAACTAAACTTTCAGAATAAACTCAGCTAAATGTAGAAAAAAAAAAATTATCTTTAGAAAAGTAAATGCTTTGCACACTAACTAAATAAGAGAAACAAATAATCAATGCCAGCTTTAGAAAACAAGCACAGGGATTCAGTCTGTGAAAGGTACTGGTGGCCAAAAAACTCTACAGCTAAAACACAGTCACAGCAGTGAACAGCAGGGTTTTTGGCTGAGAAACGCTCTGTCTGTGAGAAAATACAGCGTTATAACGCACTGTATTTAAGCCTAGACCGCGTTATAACGCACTGGATGAACTACATAGGTCGCGTTAACTAGGGAAAAGCTCTTCAGTTGGCCAGACAGGAACAGGATTGAACTCTGCAAGCGTTTGGTATGTCTACTGGGCATCAAAAAATGGTCGGAAGGATAATGAACAGAGGAGAGAAGAAATGAAGGGAAAAATAGTCCGGAAACTATGGGGACACTCCCCAGTGGAGTCGCCAATTCTGCTATAGGGTAAACTGCTTGGGTGGTTGGTTTTCGTATATCCCTCTCAGGGCTTTCCGGTGCCCGAGGCAGACAGTAAGATTAGCTATGCTGTTCACAAAGATGGCATGAGCATGTTCATATTAGCTTGAAATAACTTGAAGGAATACGATAGAGAATTACCTCTTTGACAGCTTTAGAATCCTTTGGAGAGCGCTACACAGCAAAGCAAGAGTCCTTCTTCACCGGCTCCAAATCTGAGTCCTGCAATCAGTCAAAGCACCCGCGTAATTTCTAATATAACAAGTATTCTATCAAATAAATCAATAATAAACATCTAGATTATACACATCTGAGCCATTCATATCATACTAAGCAAATATTGAAACAACAATATAACATTAAGCATCGAATGGACAAAACGAACATAGTTCTATTGATTTTGAAAGAAGGAGGATTACAACCATCGGTTGTACCAAGCCCTCCTTGGTCTCCCAATCTCTCTTCTCTATCAAGTGAAGAAGTCCAAGCCAACAAGCTCTCTAGGAGCCTCTTTGACTCTTGGCCTTCACAATGTCACACTATTCTCTATTCCACAAGTATACAAGAACATTGAGCAATCCTTCGACCCTCAATTAAGAGCCTTCAGCTCCTTCTTATAGGAGAGGGAGAAGGCCATTGTTGCCCTTCTCTTTCCACTAGCTTGGAATGGAAAAGGCTTAGATGTTTCCTTGATCTCCATTCTTTTGCCTCTCTTGGAGTTCAGTCTTCTATGGCAATGACCAATAATGAACTGGTGCTTCTGCAGTTTCCTTTGTGCACTGACTCCTTTGTGAGGGAAAGTCGGAGATTCAAATCTTTCTCCGCGCTCTTTTCCCAATTCAAACTTAAAACACAGGTAACGCGTCCCTCCAGTGTAAACAGAGCGTTTCCCTAGCCACTAACGCGGCCAATGTATTGCTTGCCTGCGTTATAACGCTCTTGTTCTGTTCTATATATGCGTTACCCTGCCAGAAATAGGTTTAATTTAGGTCTTTGTACTTCTTCCATATTTGTCTTCTCCTATGAGCTGATGAGGAGGTATTTTGACCTGTAACAACAGCCGCTTCACCCTGCTAATTGTAACAATATTGCATCTTCTAGCCACAATACCGGGACAATTATGGTAATAATAATTGTTTGGTATATTATTTTAATTATTAATTTCAACGTCAACCAAATTAATCATGCATTTTCAATGTTCTTACTAATTGATATCATAGATTTTTTACTAATCATGTTCAAATATATTTTTTGAAATTATTAGGATTCTAGTTATGATGAGTGACGTACCTACCACCTTCTTTTGCACCCCACGAAAATGTCAAATCAATAGAAGGATGAATTAAGAGAAAACATTGGAGAGGAACAATACCAAGAATGGTTAAATCAACCATGATTCAATTCCAGCTATGTCCAGATTCACCAATTAGGAATGACTACAGCAATAGTAGTTCTTCACAAGATGGAAATGGAGGAAATCAAATAGAAGTTGGTCTGGATGATTACTTAAGGGATACGACTCCCATGGAGACAATGTTGTTAGATGCTTTCCAAAACGATGATAAGCTAGGGGATGATGCTCATTTCATTGACACCTTTTTCGAAAGCCTTAAATTTTGTTCCACTACCCCTCTCTTTGGACCTAGCGTTTAGTCAAAGTCTACCTATTTGGGGACAACGATGTTACTATACAACGTGAAAGCAAATTTTTGCTTGTCGATAGCATTTTTCTCGGAAATTTTGAGGTAAGTTACCATAAATTCCTCCCTTATATAAATTTGAGAAATATAATCACACAATGAACATTACAAATGGTCAATTTTTATGAACGTTAATAATTATATCAGCATTAATCTACATTTAATATTTTCCATGATGATCATCAACTACAGGTTATTCAAAAATAAGGTTCTTTTGATTGATATTGTCTTGTCCTGTAGCTGCAAAGAGGCGAAGAAATTGTTTAAAATGTTGGGTGTTGAGTACATATCATATCATGCATGTCAAAATGATTGTATTTTATATAGAGGAGAATATGCAGACAAAGAGATATGTCCGAAATGTGGGAATTACAGGTATGATAAATCATAAAAGAAGGGTAAATCACATGGTCCTCCTTTTAAAATATTGAGGCATATGCCTGTAATCCCAAGGATTCAAAGGCTCTTTCATTGCAAATAATTAGCTATGTTGCAGTGATGGCATGCCTCACACAGAAGTGATTTGGGAGTTATGTGAATTCCAATTGATTCAATAGCCATGAAGCATATAGAGGATACATGGCCCGAAAAATTCAAGGATGAAGTACGAATTCTACGACTCATCATATCAATGGATGGTGTCAACCCATATTCCCTCCAGAACACCAACTATTATGTTTGGCTTGTAGTAGTGATCAATAACAATATACCCCCATGGTTTTCCGTGAAGAATGAACATCTTATGTTGTCTCTCATAGTCCCTCATAGAAGACAAGTGAAGAATATGGATGTCTACTTACAACCACTAGTAGATGAATTGAAGAAATTATGGGATGGGATAAATGTATACGATGTATCAAGACCCATCAAAGCAGAGAGGACTTTTACGTTGTATAGCATATGTTCTTACACAACACATGATTATCCAGGCTTAGGATTTTTCTCTGGTAAAGTACATGTTTATTTATTTGTTTATATAAATAACAATATTCTTTCGCATATTAGTTATTTAATTCATTGTAATTGTTCTGATCTTCATGATATTCTTTAACATGCCATGCATATAAATTGTATACAATAATCTCGCAGATTTTTAGGTCCCTATATTAATAGTATAGTCCCTTATTATTGTTAGTGTAACCCCCTTATTGTTATTATTGTACCCTTGTAACCCCCATTTTGTTATTATTGTTCCCTTAAATTATTATTGTTAGGTCGGCTAGGATTACATTGTGGCCCACTAGGATTACATTATGGCCCCATGGACTCCTACATATAGAAAGGAGGTTTTGTAAATTGAATCATCCAAGAATTGTTTATTTATGTATTGTATTGTAGGATTCCCCCTCTAAGTGGCTTATTTATAAGGTGTTGATATCTCTTTTCTTCTATTTTTGGAGCTGGTTACACAACATTTGGTATCAGAGCTTTGGATTCTAGGGTTTCGCTGCTCCAAACAGGTCATCGTAGAATTTTTGCTATAAATTGTTTTCTACGAAGTTTCCAAAGCTGAAATTTTTATGCTGCAAAGCTGAAATCTTGAGGAAGATCGTCTAAAAATTTCAGAGCTTGGTTCACAACATTTTCAGAGATATGATCTGTGGAAGTTAGGTCTTTTTTCAGGCTCCTAAACAGGTCATTGTGGCATTTGCGCTATAAATTTTTTTCTACAAAGGTTCAGAATCTGAAATTTTTAGGGTGCGAAGCTGAAATCTTGAGGAAACTCGTCAAAAACTTTCAGAGCTTGGTTCGCAATATTTTTGGAGATATGATCTGTGGAAGGTAGTCCTTTTTCAGGCTCCCGAATTTCATCTCAAAGAGGTGATCATGGGAAAAGATTCATAACTCTCTCTTTCTGAGCATCGGATTGGAGTGCCGTAAAAAGTGGTCACAATTACATACTGTAGTTTCTTGGCTATCAAGTTTAGAGCTGAAGGATGAAACAGTGACACATGGCAATTTGTACAAGTTCACTCTACTAAACCAGTCCATAATTAGGTCATTGTGGGAGATTGGACACAACTTTGTCTTGGAGAATCCAAATTAGGTCAGACTAGTGGCATTCAAAGGAGAATTCAGAGGGCTACGTTAGTACCAAAATTTGAATATTGAAGTGACGCAATCACAGAGATAATCCAATTTCAATATCGAGCTCCTCAAAAGCAAGAAAAATGTTTGTATTTTTTTTTCCGAATTGCATAAGTCTTGTTTGAAGAATCGATTTGAATTGATTCCAAGGGCATATTGTAGAATAGATATCAGTATTGGGTTCTAAAATATGCCTCGTAAAAATAATTCAACACCCATTAAGCCTTCAGAATTCTCTACTATGACTCATAAAGATGAAGAATTGCAACATGATCTATCAAAATTACAAGAGCAAGTACACAAAATTTCTCTCTCACAAAGAGCAACAAAAAATGAAGTGGAAGTTTTGAAGAAAGGCATGGAAGCTAAGATGGATTGCAGGCGGGAGAAGTCAGTATGGAAGTTAAGATGATGACATGTTGACAACATGGAAACACAGTTAATGATCTAAAAGTTGTGCAGATAGAATGTTTGACAAAAGTTTATACAAGTAATGTTTCATAATGGGTAAAAGATAGTAGAAACCCATGATGAGAACAAAATAAACGTTAATCGTGATTTAGGAGACTCTATCAAGCATGATAACCATCAAGACCAAAAGAGATATAAATATTGAAAGATCTTAAATATGGATACACAGATGGAGCAATATTTTGATTCCCATAAACGTATAAAACACTACGTCAAAAGGTAATGACTATTTAATGCAACTTACATTTAGAACAAAGATAGAGGATCATTTAATAAGCTGGCTCAAATATAAAAAATTGTCACTTGGTCAATTTTTACTGAGGAAATGATAGCACATTATGAGGATACAAAGAGCAACACCTTCTTTAGCCAATTGATAAATCTCAAACAAAAGGGTTTAGTGGGGCAGCACATTGAGGATTTCCAAAAATTGAATATAAGGGTAACTGATATTCCAGAGGAACACAGGATTGATCTCTTCATAGGCACTTTAAAGGATAACATCCAACATGAAGTTCGCGTTTTGGAACCCGATTCATTGGAGAAGGCATTCAGGTTGGCAAGAAAAGTTGAATGTAAAATTATGGTGACAAGGAAACCTACCACTCAATTCTATAAAGAAGGAAGTGTTGCTACACCTAGATTTCCACAACCTACAAGGTTGACACCACAACAATTGGAAGAAAAAAGAGCAAAAGGGCTTTGCTACAATTGTGATAGCAAATACACTAAAGGTCATAAGTGTGCTGAGAAGAAATTATTTTACATAGATTGTGAAGAGGAAGAAGAAAATGAACAAGAAGAGGATATACACCAGGAACCATCCATAGAAGGGGAAGAAATGAATCTGACCATATCATGTAATGCACTGGTAGGAATTACCACTACTCAAACTCTCAAGATAGGACATATCAAGAAGAAAAAGGTAATAGTGTCGATTGAATCAGGTAGCACCCATAATTTTATTCATTGTAAGGTAGCGAAGGAATTAAATTGTTTCCTATACCCAGGACCAGAATGTCAAGTGATGGTTGCAAATGGAGGAACAATAAATTTCTCTGGAAAATGCCATAATATCAAGCTAACCATGGGGGAATATGTATTGACTAGTCCAATGCTTTCCATTCCTATGGGAGGTGCTGATGTTGTACTAGGAGTACAATGGTTACAATCTTTGGGGACGGTAGCTTTTAATTTTCAATAACTTTTCTTGAAATTTTTTTCAGAAGGAAAGGAAGTCGAATTACGGGGTATTGAAGGGAAGCCGGGAAGGATAATAAGCTCTAATGTCATGACAAAGCTTCTAAAGAAAGAACAACGAGGCGTAATTGCACAATTATGCTCACTAGAAGTTCCTACATCAAAATCATCTATTTCTGCAGATCTCCAACAAGTCTTGGACAATCATTCCAAGGTGTTTGAAACTCCCAAAGGACTCCCACCTATTCGTGATCATGATCATGCTATTCATTTGATTCCAGGAAGTGTTCCTCCAAACATCAGGCTTTATAGATATCCTTATGTCCAAAAGAGCGAAATTGAACGTATGATTGCAGAAATGTTAGAGGCGGGTATAATTCAACCTAGTCAAAGTTATTTCTCTGCTCCTGTAGTATTGGTACACAAGAAGGATGGATCATGGTGAATGTGTCCGGATTATAGGGAGATCAATAAGCTCACCATTAAAGACAAATTTCCCATTCCTGTGATTGATGAATTATTGGATGAATTACATGGAGCAATTTATTTTACCAAGTTGGATCTTCGTTCAGGATATCATCAAATTAGAATGAAGACTGAAGATATTCCAAAAAAAGCATTTCTAACTCATGAGGGTCATTATGAATTTTTGGTCATGCCTTTTGGCCTTACCAATGCACCTTCTACATTTCAAGGGTTGATGAATTCCATTTTCATACCCTTCCTTAGAAAATTTGTGCTAGTATTTTTTGATGATATACTAATCTATAACAGGTCTTGGAAGGATCATGTTGAACATGTTGACAGGGTGCTCAAACTATTGCAGGAGAAACAATTATATGCAAAAACATCCAAATGTTTCTTTGGAGTACAAGAGGTGGAATATCCGGGTCATATTGTATCTCACGAGGGTGTTAAGGTAGACCCTAACAAAATTAAAGCCATTAAGGAATGGAAAGTCCCCACAACCATAAAGCAGTTGCAAGGATTTCTCGGGTTAACAGGGTATTATCGCAAGTTTGTTAAGAATTATGGGAGAATAGTAGCACCTCTAACAACATCATTGAAGAAAGATGCATTTTCATGGACTCCTGAAGCAACTAAGGCCTTTGAACATCTTAAAGAGGCAATGTGCCTAGCACCGGTCTTAGCTACGCCAGACTTCACAAAAACCTTTATTGTGGAATGTGATGCCTCAGGAAATGGAATTGGTGCAGTTTTAATGCAGGAAGGAAGACCCATTGCATTTGAAAGTCGTCCAATCAAAGGAAAGTATTTACAGAAACCTATTTATGAGAAGGAAATGTTAGCAATACTTCATGCACTAAATAAATGGTGAACTTACCTAATGGGAAGACACTTCAAGGTAAAAATTGATCATGATAGTCTTAAACACTTTTTGGAACAAAGACTATCTTCAGAAGAGCAGCAAAAATGGGTCACAAAGATGTTGGGTTATGACTTTGAAATAATCTACAAAAAAGGAAAGCTAAATGTTGTTGCAGATGCACTCTCAAGAAAGAATGAAGAGGTGGAAGCATTGCTTTGTGCCATTTCTATTATCCAACCAGATTGGATAACCAAAGCAAGAGATGAATGGAAGAAGGACAAAGATGTATGGACACTCATTCAAAATTTGCAGCAAGATCCTAGTACATCCGATACATTTAGTTGAAAAAATTATTCCATATGGTACAAAGATCGCTTATATCTTTGTAAGAATTCCCAACTAAAACAAAAGATTCTTCTGGAATTGCACACTTCTCCTTTAGGAGGACACTCAGGATTTTTAAAAACTTACCACAGGGTGAAGAAAGAATTTTTTTGGGATGGCATTAAATCTGATATTCGAAAGTTTGTGGCGGAATGTTTGGTTTGCCAGCAGAATAAAGTGGAAACAATTAAGACCCCAGGACTTCTACAACCTTTATCCATTCCAAGTCAACGTTGGGAGGAGAGTTCAATGGATTTTATCACAGGTTTACCTAAGTCCGAAGGAAAGAGTGTCATCATGGTGGTAGTTGATAGACTTACCAAGTATGCACACTTTTGTGCATTATCTCATCCATTTAAAGCAAGTACAGTTGCTACTACATTTATGGACAGAATTCAAAAGCTACATGGAAGCCCAAGGGTTATTGTGAGCGATAGAGATCCCATTTTTACTGGAAATTTTTGGACGGAGTTATTTTCTTATTTGGGTACTCAATTAGCTCATAGCTCATCTTATCATCCTCAATATGATGGTCAAACTGAGATAGTGTTACACAGTAATTTTTCACCATCCCTGCAATCCCCGTCCCGAACATTGGAGGGCTCATTCCGTGACCTATGAGCAGTGACATGGCTTGAAATCACTTTCATGACATCCCTCTGAACGAGAGCTTTCATTGCCCTGAAGACATCTCCTTGTGGAAAACCCTAAAAATGACCCTTTTTGCATTGGCGCAGGCAGACAATTGAGTACCCGTGCCAATGGGGAAAATCCTTCAAAGAGGTCGCGCCAATTAGCGCTCTGTCCCAGAGTCGCACTCGCGCCAGCCAATTTAAGGAGTGTTTTTTAAAAATAAATGGCAGAAGTTTCATCCTAAGCAATTCATGAACTGGTATCTATCTTGAGTTGGCAGGTTTTTCTCCAGATTTCCATGTAGAGGAAGTGGTTTTCCACCTTTCATGGAAGCTTCCTTGAGGATAGGGCCAATCCCATGATTATAGGGATCCCAACTCCCCTTCCTCCATCTATAAAAGCTTGCCCATCTCCATTGCAAGCTAGTCTTCAAGTTCCCAAATTCCCAAGAGCCGTATGCTGCAAGAGCCTCCATAATTCCCTTAAGGCCAGATCCAAGCAAGGAGACTATTGTCAAGATCCGAAGAGAGAGGTTTGTCCCATCCTTGACAGGATTTTCGAGACGTGTTCTGTTGGCGACCCGCCGAAGGAGAATTCAGCATCAGAACTTGGTTGTAATTTTCCTTTGATTGATTAATAATAAGCAACTATTGGTTATGGTTCCACTCTTGTTGTTGTTTATGATGATGAGTTATGTCCTTTCTGATTGACATATAGTTGCATCTACTGGATTTTATGCTTGCGTTTTTTTTGTTCCTCGTATGTGCAGGTGTCCTACCACGGAGATCGTGGGGATCGTGAACTGCCAGAGCTAAGGAATGGGAGCGCTACCTCTTCTACAAGAAACAACGTTGGATTCCAGGTAGGCCTTCATAGCTAGTTGTTTTATTTCCAATTAGGAACCTGCACTATAGCGTGAACGATTATTGCTAGACCCAGTCTGGGCTAGTAGGGATCGCCTCTGTCCGCAGAGGGGATTTACCTCCACAACAAATTGGCGACTCCACTCGGGATCGTTGCTTGTTGTTGTTCTGCTTTGTAAACTATAGACGAAGCCTGAAGTTAGCCAGATAGCCTTCGAAATGCTTTTGCTCTGCAATTTCGAAGTAGATCAAAGCTGCTTCAGTCAATCTCCGGTTTAGTTTGTAAACTGAACATTTGGAGCATCGTCTTGTATTTTCGGTCGATTCTTGATCCTCCTTGCTTGGTCAGCTCTTTTGGGCTGGTTCTTTCTGTGAATTTGGGTTTTTGATAGCTTGGTCATCACTGGTCTGCTTGTTAGATTGCTCTTTTTTATTTTTGACTGGGAAAATCAACTGGCGCGACTTTTAGCTTGACAGTCGCACCCATTGGCGCAGGTTGCTTGTGTATTACCCGCGCCAATTCGTCTCTGGCGCTAGTTTCAGCTTCACAGTCGCGCCAATCCTATGAGGTACTAGGGTTTGCTCAGTCCTGAGCTTCCTGAGCCTGATCTGTGTGTTTGTTCTTGATTTTTCCATTGCTTGAGTGTTTTGGAGCCTTGATTGACTGACTGTTACCTACATCCTTTGGTTTTTTGCCCATTTCCATCGATTTTGCATTCTAGCCCTAGGTCATCTAGGTGTTATTGTGTGTCGAGCCTCCCTTGGGAGTTTTTGGTTTCTATCGGTTCAGTCAACCTTGTGATTGCTTCTTTGCATTCGTTTGGTGGTTTTCTATTGTCTCATTGCGTTTTTTGAGTGATTTTTTCCTTCTCCATTCAAATTCCGCCTTGTCTCATTTTAGGCCTAGATTACACGGCTCATTTGGAGTCTTTGGGATTCTTTTCACTTTGAGGGACTTTTGGTTAATTTGAGGTCTGATTGTACATTTTCATTGAGTGAAATTTGCTTGTTTTTTCTCTCTTGTCATCATTTCTCAAATTTCTCTTGCATTAGTTTTCATTTTTTTTAGCGCACTTTGCTCTGAAATATTGAAAATATAAAAAAAAAAATCTCTTTTGCTCTTCATTAGTTAATGTGAATTAGATATTTTCGGTGTTATTAGTGATTGGTAACTTTGAACGAAAAGCTTTTTAGATTTCATTAGTTGCATTAGAGACATCATTGGTTGTTTTCTGTTCATTTCAGTATTGTGTGAAAAGCTCTCAACTCTCTCATAAATAGCTTTCATCGAATGAAATGATATACTGTGTCATATCGAGTGCATTTAGGAGATTTTGAGACATTACATTTGCTAGGGCCTAAAAACTGAAATGTAATTGAAGATAAACCTTAAAATTTACTCAATTTACACTAAGGCAGCATTGAAACATTAACACAACATTTAGAGGTTTAGGCTAGAGACGTGTTCCGGCGTCTTTAAACCTAGTAGCTTTCGTTCTTCTCTTGGCTTTAGACATTACTAGTACGGACTTGTGCTCCTCGTACCGTCACGTATATAAAGGGAGACCCCACTAGGTTTCTATCCTTTATCCACAGGAAGCCGAGTCTGCTGCCCTATACCCATGATACACCGGACGCAGCATTCGGGGAGATTGCCTACACGTACGTTAAGTCCTTGGTTGATTTCTCTTTCATTTTGGAACCAAGGTGTATATTGCATTTCACGGTTATTTGGTACACCCTTTGCCTAGTATTCCTTAGTAGTCATTTTATCTTTTCTGACTCTTTAAATTTGAAAGGATCACCAAGCACTTGTCCTTTCACGCTTGCTTCAAAACTGAAAGAGATAGAGTCACCTTTCAGCCGTTTCTTGACTCTTAAAACATGAAACTTTAAATTTTCTAAGTTTCAATGTGGTAAAACAAAACACCCGCGATCACACGCCCTGTTAGATTTTGCTTGTTAGCCATTTGATTGTGTGTCTTGACTCTTTTTCAGCCCGTGTGTGTGTTTGATCTTTTTCTCTTGTCGTTACTACCACAGTGGCGGAACCTTCTGTTTCGTCTACTGGTAGTCCATATACGGATGATTCATGAGAGGTTTCCCAATCCTCTCCTGAACCACAGTAGCCCATTGTTTCCGAGTTTCCCGACGGGGGACCGGTTCTGTCTGAGCAGCCCTTTGGAGGACCAGTTGAGTTCAATTGGCCCTTTTCCAACCCTTGGTTTGGATTGGGATTAGGGGAAGATTTCCCTTCTCTTACATCGGGTTTGCCTTTTATAGCTGTTGTTATTCCTCCTAGTCCTTGCCGTTTACTACGAGATCTAGCGGCAAGCTCCAACATGAGTGAATCCAGCGAGGAAATCCCCACGTCCGGTGAAGATTACCAGTTATTTCCTCGGAGATTATTTCTAGGAGACAACCCTGAACCAGCTGTTATGTCATCACCCGGTCCCTCATTACCAGCAGAGTATAGATCCTTGGGTCAGATCATTGCCACCGCAGCCTCTATGGGGGTATCATCTCCTTCTACGAGGTCAGTGGTTCCTTCATTGGGGATGTCTCCTCAGACACCTCTCACGTCGTCTCCTCAAGTCACTTTTGTACCCGTTCGGCCCATTGTCTATGTGGCAGAATCTGCACCTGCTGTCACAGCACACTCCGCGAGGGATGTGCCACCTCCTGAAGACGTCTATATAGCGACTGCTATGCCGGAGAACATCTCTCCGGAGGATTATTGGTTGTCCCTACAACAGCCGAACCCCGAGGTTGGAAAAACCTCTCAAGATCCCAACCGCCCATATTTTTTGCATTATGCATAGGATGGTATGCCCGTGTATGCTTTTCCATATCAGTATGATGAGCACGGGAACATTTTACGTTTACCCGCTCCAAAGGCTCACCTTCATGCTCAAGGTTTACCCTATAACCAGGCTGGACATTATTATAACCCGCAAGGGCAACCTTTTCAAGGCCAACTTTCGGACTAGCCTGGCTATCCTTATGACCTGCAGGGGCAGCCTTTACAAGGCTATCCTGCAGGCCAGCAAGGGCCATCGTATAGTCCGCAAGGACAGTATTACAACCCTTCCGGTCAACCTGTGCAGCCTCAGCCGAGGTACCAAACCTTCCCAACCCATGCAACCTCAGTATCATGTTAATCCAAACGTTTCTCACCAGCCTAGACCATCCTATGGTTCTGCTGCAGGTCAAACCAGTTACCAGCCACCACTTAGCTCCATTCCTCCACCAGGCCAACCGGTCTATCTGGCACAACTTGGTGTTCCACCTCCAGGCCAACTGGCTCATCTGGTACAACCTGGTGCTTCTCAACAGCCAGGTCAACCTGCACAACCGGCACAACCTGTTCACCCGAGTCAACCTGTTAACCCAGGGCAGCCCGCTCAGCCAGGTCAGCCTGCTCAACCAGGCCAGCCTGCACATCCTATCAACCTTGCCCAACAACCGATTTATTCGATGCCGCAGCCAAATCAACTGTTGCACCCCAATTATCAGGCTCAGCAGGGTCCCACCTATCAGCATCCCACTGAACCTCAAGGCAGCTACTATTATCATGGTCAATACCGACCGAATTATAGCTAGCCCCAAGGTTCTAAATATCGTCCTCAACAACCCGGCTACACCTATACTCAGCATCTGAATTTGCATGCTGCTTACACAGGGCCGACATATAATCAGGCTCCATATTCTAGTTATCAAGCCCCGCACACTGGTTACCAGCAACCAAATCAGACTGGTTATACGACCTATACCCCCTACGGTCAGAATCCTGTGGGACAGAACCCATGGGGGCAAGGATATTCTCAACCAGCGTGGAGTACAGGTACCGGTCCTTATCCAGGGCCTGGCATGCCGTCCAATCCGCCATTGCCGTTTCTGGCTACCTTGGAGTTACCGGATGTTTCGAAATTAACCAATGATCTAATTTTGCACAATCCTTATTGGCCTCTAGTTCCTACCAAGGTGCCCAGTGATTGCCCCAAGTTTGAGGGAAAAGTTGGAGAGGACCCCCAAGCTCATGTGATGACTTACCATCTTTGGTGTTCATCCAACTATTGGGTGGATGATTCAATCTGTCTGCGCCTCTTCTAGCACACTTTGATTGGCGTTGCTGCTAAGTGGTATATCGAATTATCCCGTGGCATATTTCAAGATTTCAATATGTTACCCATGGATTTTCTGACTCACTTTCAGTTACCGGTTCGCTACGAAGCCGGGACGCACCTCCTAACTTCTTTGAAGCAGGACCAAGCCACCCATATTTCTGATCACATTCATGAGTGGCGACGTCGTCGTAGACTGATAAAGTTTCATATACCTGATCAGATACTAACACATTGGTTCACCACCTTCTTCGTTAACAAAATCGCTCAATATATTGCTATGGGAGCGTGTGTGACTAAAGAACAAGCCATAGCGCATGCTCAATATCTAGATCTGGTATACTCACAGTCTGGCACACTGTATGATATTTTTCCTGATGTTCCATGGTCTGGAACCTCTAAAGCTCCACCTACCCCAACGGTGGATGGTGTTATTGGTTCCGTGTCTCAGAATTCGAAGAAATATTCGAATGGGAAGCAGAAGTCCAACTCATCCAATAATTCTGCTCCTCCTGCCCCTCTGAATTCTGGAAAAACTGTGGAGGTTAATGCCGTTCAGGCCAATACTACGGAGAAGGAATCCAAAGGGAAAAAGAAGGGAAAAGGTAAATCCAAATCCGACGCCCCAAATCCAGAGTCCAAACCTCGTACCGAGGATGGTTCCCAACGCAAACCGAAGTACCCCTGGCTCATTTGTGAAGGAGATCACTATACAAAAGATTGTCCACGATGATCTGAAGTTAGTCAACTTCTAAAAGGATCCAAAGGGACTCCGACAGTTCTTAAAGAGCCATTCCCGTCTCAACAGACCCAGATGGTTGAACAGCCTTCACCATCTGCACCATTTGGGTCCCAGGTTTTTATGATGAATGGTGTTGCACCTATCTCTATTGCTACGTGTTCGAAGGATTACAAAGAATCGCGTCAGGCACCAGGGAAGGCAGTTGTGGATGGTCCACCTCCCCCACCTGTCTCTGGTTCATTGGAAATTGAGAAGCCTACTACTGAATCTATTGTGAGGCCACCTTATAAAGGTGTTTTACAAAATTCTTCCTACAATCCGAATGCTCGTACCGCTCAGCACTACAGTATTGTTGAGGATCTGGCATAGGCGCCTTCTACCATGTCTGCATTGAAATTTCTTCAAAGTTTTCCTTCGCAATGGAAAGCTTTATTATCTGTAATCGGTGGAATCAATCCCGCCGATTCTAGTCTTCTCACCTTTGACTTAGAAAATTTCACCCCCCGACTTCCACATCATATCTCTCTTGTTATTCAAGTCGGGATCAACGGTCTTAACATCCATAGGGCTGTTGTGGATGAAGATGCTTCTACCTGTGTCATGTCGTTCGCTTGCTGGAAGGCCATTGGCTCTCTGTCCCTTTCATCATCTCCCAATGCCCTAGAGGCATTCGATGGTCGGGAATCCAAACCCCTGGGTGTTCTCGAGAGTCTAGCGATTACTTTACAAGGGAAGACAGTCAACGTAGAAGTAGAAGTGGTTGACGCCAAGCTTAGCTACAATATACTTCTCGGCCGCAGCTAGACTCATGCCATGTTATGTGTGTCGTCCACCCTCTTTCGACTTATTAAGTTCCCTCACGAGGGAAAAATCGTTACTGTGGATCAGTTGTCTTTCTTCACCTCCACCTCCGAGAACAACATTCCATACGTGGATCAGATCCCAAATCCCCCTGACAGTGTAGGGCCCGGTCTCTTCAAAGACCCCGTCCTCATGGGTATTTTTCCCACACACCGCTCAAGTTAACATGATCTCTAGGTCTGACGACCCATGGCTCATCCCTACGCCTGAGCAGGTGACTGTGTTTGGAGAATCGATGCCCTTAACTCCAGTAGAGATTAACTACTGTGAAATCGTCGTCGCATCTGATCCTCCCCCTCCTCAGCATGCTCCTTTGAGCATGGCTTTAGACATCTATTCTCAATCCCCCTGGCTCGGCGAGGCCGACTCGCCTGATCCTCTTAAAGAGATTTTCCCTTCTGATGAAGCTATTGTATAAACAATGTCTCTTGAGGAGCTGCCTTGGAACGATGGAAATCATCGTTCCTCATTCATGCCTAGCTTGGGGGCAATGTCAGATTGTCTAGAGCGTTTTGCATCTCAGGTTCCCACTCCATCTCTCCAGACGCCCATATTGACACATGAGGTGCTTTCAGAGGGAAACCTGACCAAAATCACTCAAACCATTCCAATCGACATCTCCATTAAACCGGGGATAGTTGAGAACATACACGTGGGAGTGAATTGTTCTCCTAATGAGATACGAGTCTATACCAATCTTTTTCGAGAATTCAGAGACGTGTTCGCTTGGTCATATGAGGAAATGCCCGGGATTGATCCCAGCATAGTCGTGCACGAGATTCCTACCTATCCTAGTGCAAAACCCATGCGCCAACGCCTACGCCTGGTGCACCCTCGCAAAGCCACTGCTATCAAAGCAGAAGTTGAAAAAATTCTGAACGCGAGCTTTATTTACCCGATTCCCCTCACAGAATGGGTCTCCAACATTGTCCCTGTAGATAAGAAGCAGGGAACTATTAGAGTCTGTTTTTATTAACACAATATTAATCGTACCTGTCCTAAAGACAACTATTCCACTCCTTTCATAGACCAAATCATCGACGAATGTGCTGGGAGTGAGATTTATTCCTTGATGGATGGCTTCTCTAGGTACAATCAGATAAAAATTCTACCTGAGGATCAACACAAGACTGCAATAATCTGTCCGTGGGGTACTTTCACTTATAAAAACTCCTGTTCGGCTTGAAAAATGCTAGAGCCACTTTCCAGTGTGCGATGTCTTACTCTTTCCACGACATACACCATATATTTCAGCCTTATCTGGATGACTTTCCAGCTCACTGAGCTAGGCGAGAGGACCACCTTGAACACCTCCGTCAGATTTTCCTTCGCTGTAGGCGCTACAATATTAGGCTTAATCCTCCTAAATGCGTCTTTTGCATGGATTCTAGCCGTCTTTTGGGATTCATAGTCTCCAAAGACGGAATTTGCCTTGACCCTCTAAAGGTCGAGGCTATCATCAATCTCCCATCACCCTCCTCATTATATCAATTGCAGAGTCTGTAGGGAAAAGCTAACTTCCTTCGATGCTTTATCCCGAACTATGCAAAGGTGGCCAAAGGATTCACGCGTCTCTTAAAGCAGAACATTCCCTTTCACTGGGACGAAATTTCTCAACAATCCTTTGAGAAGCTTAAGACGTTACTCGTTAATGCTCCTTTGCTTCGTCCTCCTAACTATCATCGTGATTTCACTTTGTATCTCGCCACCGCGTTTAGCACCAGAGCTATGGTTCTAGTGCAGGATGACGATGATGGAAATTAACATGTCATTTATTATCTGTCACGGAACCTTCTCAACACAGAAACACGTTATGCTCACGTCGAGAAGCTGGCGTTAGTTGCAGTACACGCTGTGCAGCGCTTTCGCCACTACATCCTGTTGTGCACAACAACCGTGGTTTCGGATTGCAACCCCATGACATATATTCTTTCTCGAAAATTACCGGGGGGAAATTACTCCAAATGGATCATTATCCTTCAGGAGTTCGACTTAGAATTCACCACCGCTAAGTCAACCAAATCACTGGTTTTTGCAGATCTTATTTTCTCTCTCCCGACAGACTCCACCCCATCTTATTATGAGGATCATATCCCGAACGAAACTCTTTTCCTTATCATCACTCGTAACCCATGGTACGGTGATATTATTGTGTATCTTCAGACCTCGACATTTCGGTCTGAGTTGACTAAATATGCCCGACGTCGGATTCGGCATCAGTCTCAACCCTACCATATAGTAGGAGATACTTTATACCATGTTGGAGTAGATTCGATGCTCCGCCAGTGCCTCACCCTGGAAGAGGCTGAAAAGGTCCTAAATGACTGCCACAGTGGCGCCAGTGGCGGTCATATGTTCGGATATGCCACTGTCCAGAAAATTTTGCGAGCAGGTTACTTCTGGCCGTCAATATTCAAAGACGGTATCGTAGCAGTCCGTAAATGTCACCCGTGCCAGGTCTTTTAGCGCAAGATGCGCGCGCCGCCTCTCCCTTTACATCCTGTTATTACCGTGGGCCCTTTTGCAAAATGGGGCATAGATTTTATGACATGTAACCCTCATTCGGCCAGGGAGCATGCATATATAATCATCGCCGTAGACTACTTTACGAAGTGGGCCGAAGCGATGCCTACACTAGCTGCCGATGGTAAGACAGCTACCCAATTTATCTTCAACCATATTATTGTGTGTTTCGGGGTCCCTCAGGCCATTTTTACCGATCATGGTACCCATTTTTGAGATTATATGATGGCCGAATTGACATCAAGATTAGGCTTACGAAACGATATCTCAACGCCATATTACCCCCAGGAAAATGGCCAGGTTGAGGCTGTGAACAAGGTTTTGGTCACAATGCTTCAACGGACAGTTGGTATTCATAAATCCAATTGGCATCTCCAACTGTTTTCAGCTCTTTGGGCCTACCGGATGTCAACAAAGAATGCAACTAGATTCACACCTTTCCAATTGGTGTACAGTCTGGAAGCAACTCTTCCGGTTGAATGCGAAATTCCTTCTTTGAAGTTAGCTGTGGAACTTTTACCCGACACTTCTCCTAAGGAAGAGCGTCTTTTGTATCTGGAACGGTTAGATGAAACCCACCATTTGGCTGCTTTAGTCATTGAAGAACAAAAGAAGCGGGTCAAAGCTCACTTTAATCAATCAGTTTCTCCACGTTCCTTTGTCGAAGGGGACCTCGTCCTCCTATACGATCAAACGCATGACAAGCTTCGGGCCGGTAAGTTCCAACCTATGTGGCATGGGCCCTACATATTAAAACTCGTATTGAAAAATGGGGCCTATGAGCTCATTGATTATGAAGGAGTTCCATTGGTGCAACCCCGAAATGGGCTGTACCTCAAAAAATACTACGCTTGAAGCGATTTTTGGTGTGGTGTGTGTACATAGGTGTGTATTTTCATTTGTGTGCATGTGTGGTGTGCTGTGCGATGTAAACATCTTTTTGCTCATCGGGTCTTCCTGATTGTGAAGATGTCCATCAATTTGTTTGTTGGTTTCACGGATGGTGCCTCCCGTAGTACCAGGAATCTGTCTTCGGCAGCCTGGGTAATCTACGATCCTGCTAGTGAGTTGGTCAATCTGCAAGGTGTGTGTCTGGGACGTGCTACAAATAACATCGCGGAATATAGTTTTGTGTTAGAATTATTAACTGAGGCTGTAAACCTTGGTATCCGTGAATTACTTGTGTATCTAGACTCACAACTTGTAGTATTACAACTTAATGGTCATTATTCATTCAGAAACCCATCCATTTTATGTCTGTATCTGCGTATTCATTTACTGGAAAGGAATTTTGACTATATTACATATCAACACATACCCAAACATATGAATACATTGACAGACGCAGTGGCTAATTTGGTGCTAGATAGACACTTGCACAATTTGTAAAACAACATCACATGTAAAAGAAAGATCCATCCAGAAATATATATATATATATATATATATATATATATATATATATATATATATATATATATATATATATATATATATATATATATATATATCGAAATTTTTACATAGTGTGCGCCACATAAAATCAAAAAATATACATGTTCGTCTTAATACATCCAGAGACGACATGTCTCTCAAAAAATATGCATGAAATAAGCCCTAGGTGTCTAGTCCGCGTGGTGCTCATGATAACAAGTCACCGCACGCACTAAGCGTCTCAGAAGACGGTGGAGGCGATTAGGCACTCCCACCGTATGTCTCTGGTATGCTAGTGGAACATCTGCCAGCCGGGCGTAGTATGGAATCCCCCGGGCGATCCCCTAGAGGTTCTGGATCAACTCTCCTCCCTCGGCACCCTCCACCTGAGGGTCAGCTGCGGACTGAGTTCTCCATGAAATAGGATACATACTGGCAGGTCTCTCTGGGCTGACATCTGCATACACATAAAACTGTTGTTAGTACCGGCATGTATTACCAAAAAAAAATCGTAAAACATAAGAATCAAAAAGAAGATCACACCCAACTCCTCGTCCCAGTCATCTCCCTCCGGGAGTGGAAGGTCTGGGTCTCCAGTGAAATTGGTCCCTGCATATGGCTAATCCTCGACCACAATCAACTGACGCCGTAACCATCCAAAAAACTCTGGCCTCCAGGACATCTGTTGGCCTCCTCCTGATCTGGGCATCAGTGCTGCCCAGCGAGCCATCCTCGGCTCTTGTGGTACCGGCTTAGCTACTATGGCCCCTTGGCCCTGAAATATAGGTAGTCATTCCAAGATGAACGATACCAAGATGGAATCGTAGCCAAACTGTTTTAGTTTGGCCTGCTTACACTTTGTGAGTTGTCTTTTCATATTTGTTGTCACTGCAGTAGCCCAATCAAATAGTGTTGGATTCATACACTCAGCAGCTAGGAGGAGTTGGGCCTTGGTCGCCTCGTGTGGTGCCTGCAACCCCGCATCCCGCGTTATCGTATGTAGCACCATTCTAAGTGCTAGATTAGGGATAGTATGGATATCTACCTTGCCACTTCCTGATCCCAGTCGTGCCCCTCGGCACACTCTTGCCATCACCTGCTCCATATTCTCTCCAGATGGTCTGCTGCCTGTCAAGACGGGCACCGGACCTCTGTGCGATAGTCTGGTTATGAAATATACGTTGGAAACCTCAAGTTCTATACTTGGTCCCGCAGCTTTAACACTTGTTCATTTTCGTCCCATATGCTGATCAGATATTGCAGGAGCTCCGGTTGAGCTCGTAAGCAAGGTGTCAGGAAGAATTTCTTAAGCCCATAGTTCTTGAGGGCATTCATACAAGTCTCATTCTCCATATCCTATTCATCCTCTTCCCATGCTCCCTCTCTTTCCATTCGATAGCCATTTTTCTCGGTTGCTTGCATCAACATGGTCAAAAACCCTTGATTAGATCTCTGTTATGCTCAAAATTTCATGTAAATCACTAGCTGTTTGGAAATTTGAAACAGGAAACTCCGCTGCGCCATTGGCGTGGCTGTTTTCTTAACAGTCGCGCCAGTTGGCGCGGGCCCTTTGTATGCAAAAGGCCATTGGCGTGGGTCTGTGCCTGATACCTGCGCCAATGGGCGAAGCCCTAAAATTTTAAAAAAATCTCCACAAAAGTCTAATAAGCAATGGAAAACTATAAAAAATGGATTAAAATGGAGTACATGGAAGCGTCTCTTACCTGGAAGAAACAGGAATCCGAATGGTAGCCCGGATCAGTCGCAATCGTCATCAGAAGTTCGCACACAAACATACCACTGTTGCTTTCCTATGAGGTAAATAGTAAAAGTAATTTTGTTTTTACCATTTGAGACTTATTTATAACTTTTTGAAATCTCATTAGGTTTTAAAAGTCATTTTTTATTAATATTTTAATGTATTTTGTCGAAAATGGATTTTACACTTGCCTCTGTGTGTAGCAACAGGTGTTTTACGCAACTTACACAGTGAAACGAGTTGTATTTTATACTTTTTCGGACTCGGTAAAAACACGAAAAAAGCCATTTTTGGAGTCATCTTTCAGCTCTTTTCTGACTCTCTAAATATGAAAAGATTTCCGAGGCCCTTGTCATTTCGATCTCATTAAAGTGGCTCCGAAACGACATCTACCCAGTATACGTTTACCCCTTTTTCGGGCTGGGACAGATTACTTATGAAAAAGGAATACCCTAGCCTATCGCGACTAGGAGGTTTTCTTAGACATAGTTTTCTACCTTTTCGGATCTGAGGAGCTATTTACGAAAAGGGGCCATTGGATTTTACTTTTCAGCTGTCTTTTCAAACTCTCTAAACATGAAAAGATGTTGAGTTCTTCCTTTGTCAGACTCCTTAAACCCTGATGACATCGGATTCAGTCATAATGACACTCCTCAAGTCTCTCCTTCCTAGGGCTTGTTAAATGTACTAGGATGGACTTATATCACAAGCATATGCTATCCCCTTCAAGCTTGTTATCAAAAATAATTGGGGTACTCGCCAGAAATGGCGGGGAAAAAATGGAACCAGCATCATTGTCGTGTCGGCAGTATGTCGCTCTTGAACATGGCACTTGTTTGCATTCGTGTCAGGTTGGGGACATCTCATCTCGTCTTTCACTTACCTCCATGGGTTTGGGTGATCCATTTTTACCTCTCATCTGCTCTTTTCCTCGTCACTATGACCTCTGATCTTTTGATGTCAAATACTGCCAAACTCACTGTCGTGTCGTTTATATGTTCAAGAGAATTTGACCTCTGAAAATACCAACCTTCCATTGATTCTCATCTGATCGTGATTCACAAAGACATTATATTCCTCTGTCTCACGTCGATGATGTGGGAAAAATTATGGCCCACCTTCGATCAAGGTCGCTTCCTGTCGACTTCAGCTCATTATCCAGGAAGGTGATCTAGACACTCCCTTCTGGTGCCTTGGAGCCTGCATGCCTCAATGGCAATTTCTTCGAATTTGACGCGAGGTTTTCATCATTGGCCTCTGATCGAGTGATTCTATGGGTGTTCGATGCCAGCTCATTGATTCACATGTCGTAGATTGTACCTGTAGTACCTTGAGGGCCATCGTCATTATTGGTGGTACCTCTCGCGTCTGTTAATAGCTTTCATCATTGGCTGGTAATCAGACGATGTTCTTTCATGTTTGACCTCAGCTCATTTATTCACATGCTTGGAATTGTACTGTGTTCGGGTCGAGATGGAGCGCAAGACCCTGGATTGTGTCTGTTGTAATCCAGGCTGCGATTTTGTGGATTATTATGATTGGTTACATGTCTCACTTACTGGATGGCTGCAACCATACTTGAGTCTATTTATTGATCCTCACTGGATGGCTATGCCCATGCCTTGGATCTGGGTTATTGTATACTCTGTTATGGATGGTTGCGCCCATACCGCATATATATCATGTATCTGAGATATCAGTTGTACTTCTCCACGCAGTTTTTACGACGCCGGATTTTTCAGTTGGACACGTTCTTGTAAAGCATTTCACCCCTCTCTCTCTCTCTCAGGCCTCATGCTTTAGGGGGCGTCTGCTACACAGTAATTTTTCGCCGTCCCTGCAATCCCCGTCCCGCACATTAGATGGCTCATTCCGTGACCTGTGAGCAGTGACATGGCTTGAAATCACTTTCATGACATCCCTCTGAACAAGAGCTTTCATTGCCCTGAAGACATCTCCTTGTGGAAAACCCTAAAAATGACCCTTTTTGCATTGGCGCGGGCAGATAGTTGAGTACCCATTCCAATGGGGAAAATCCTTCAAAGAGGTCACGCCAATTGGCGCTTTGTCCCAGAGTCGCACTCGCGCCAGCCAATTTAAGGAGTGTTTTTTAAAAATAAATGGCGGAAGTTTCGTCCTAACCAATTCATGAACTGGTATCTATCTTGAGTTGGGGGGTTTGGCTCCGGATTTCCATGTAGAGGAAGTGGTTTGCCACCTCTCATGGAAGTTTCCTTGAGGATAGGGCCAATCCCATGATTATAGGCATCCCAACTCCCCTTCCTCCATCTATAAAAGCTTGCCCATCTCCATTGCAAGCTAGTCTTCAAGTTCCCAAATTCCCAAGAGCCTTATGCTGCAAGAGCCTCCATAATTCCCTTAAGGCCAAATCCAAGCAAGGATACTATTGTCAAGATCCGAAGAGAGAGGTTTGTCCCATCCTTGACAGGATTTTCGAGACGTGTTCTGCTGGTGACCCACCGAAGGAGAATTCACCGTCAGAACTTGGTTGTAATTTTCCTTTGATTGATTAATAATAAGCGACTATTGGTTATGGTTCCACTCTTGTTGTTTTTTATGATGATGAGTTATGTCCTTTCTGACTGACATATAGTTGCATCTACTGGATTTTATGCTTGCGTTTTTTTTGTTCCTCACGTGCGCAGGTGTCCTACCACGGAGATCGTGGGGATCGTGATCTGCCAGAGCTAAGGAATGAGAGCGCTACCTCTTCTACAAGCAACAGCGTTGGATTCCAGGTAGGCCTTCATCACTAGTTGGTTTATTTGCAATTAGGAACCTGCACTATAGTGTGAACGATTGTTGCTAGACCTGGTCTGGGCTAGTACGGTTTGCCTCTGTCCGCAAAGGGGATTTACCTCCACAACATATAGTAAATAAATGTTTGGAAGGATATCTTCGTTGTTTTTTATCTGATAAACAATCACAATGGGTCAAGTGGTTACCTATCGCTGAATTGTGGTATAACACTTCCTTCCATACTGCAGCAAAAATGACCCCATTTATGGCACTTTATGGATATCATCCACCATCCATCACATCATCTTTAAGGGAAAATTTGAAGGTTCAAGCAATGGAAGATCACATCGAGCATCAGCAAGAAGTTTTCCAAGTCTTAAAGGATAACCTGAATTTTGCACAAAATCGAATGAAACAACAGGCAGATCAACATCGCAGCGAAAGAAGTTTTGATGTAGGAGATTGAGTATTTTTATGGCTAAAACCATACAAACAAATGTCCCTCAAGCAAGCTAATAAGGATAATAAATTATTGCCAAGGTATTATGGTCCTTACAAGGTGTTGCAAAACATTGGTACTATGGCATACAAATTGGAGCTTCCTGCTTCTTCGCGAGTGCATCCAGTTTTCCATGTTTTATGCTTAAAGAAGGTTATAGGTGAAAATATTATAGTTCAAACAATATTGCCAAAACTTGATGAGGAAGGAAAAATCATATTGGAACCTAAAGCGGTCACGGAAACAAGAACTCGATAGCTACGGAATCGATCAATTTCAGAGTATCTCATCAAGTGGAAGAACTTACCCATTGAATATTCTACATGGGAGGATGAGAATTTTATACATAAGCACCCAGAGCTCTCAAGTGTTGAGGACAACACTTTTTTGAAGGAGAGGGGCATGTTAGGTCCCTATATTAATAGTATAGTCCCTTATTGTTGTTAGTTTAACCCCCTTATTTTTATTATTGTACCCTTGTAACCCCCATTTTGTTATTATTGTGCCCTTAAATTATTATTGTTAGGTCCACTAGGATTACATTGTGGCCCACTAAGATTGCATTATGGCCCCATGGACTCCTATATATAGAAAGGAGCTTTTGTAAATTGAATCATCCAAGAATTGTTCATTTATGTAATGTATTGGAGGTTGCCCCCTCGAAGTGGCTTATTTCTAAGGCGTTGATATCTATTTTCTTCTATTTTTGGAGCTGGTTACACAACACAGATCTTGTAGAAAAAGTGTATTTTGGATGTAAATGTTGTGGACCTTCTCTGAAAGATATATGGTTCAAGGACCTACGAAAGCCAGTGTAAGATTTCTCTAGGGTATTCCTCCCATAAGAACACCCTTACAGAAGAGTAGCATCTACTTTCAATGGTAAATGAGAGAGAACCCAAAGGCCTCCATTAATGACACCAATTGAATGGCTTAGAGCATATGAGAGAGAGAAGGAGAAGGATTTCATAGAAATGTTTGATTCAAATGGGGAGCCTATGTTCGATGATCCATAATTTTTCGACACATATGTTGAGAAATTTCCCATTGGGATGAAAAGGAAATCTATCTTTTAGAACCTCCCATATTGGGAGAATCTTAAGATTACCCACTTATTAGATCCCATGCATATATTTAAAAATGTTTCATCTTCTTTATGGAGGCACATATCATCGAAACAAAGTGACACATTGGTTGTTAGGAAAGATCTTATTACTTCAAAAACTAAAAAGAAACATTGGCCAAGACAACTAGAAAATACAGGATCAGAGGTAGGCGTTGGTACCTCTAATTCATGGTATTTCAAAGAAGGTGGTGTCCCATGGATTTTTAAGAAAGATGATATTTCTTTGGAAAAGGAATTTATAATGGGTGTGAGGGTGCCATCTTCATACGGGTCATCACTACGGCGCTGCTTCACTGTGGATGACCATTTGTCAGGGTTGAAATCGCATAACTATTTGAATCTTCTAAGAGTACGTATAATGTCAAAAGCATGATTTTATTATTTGTTATATTAATAAATTTTATCCCATGTGAGGATCATAAAACATAATTAATTTTGTATATTATTGCACTTGTTTATAACTTTTCAGTGTCATTTTCCTTTGTTCGTGCGTGGGTGTGTGAAACATGAATTCCCTCAAGACCTATGATGTGCCATATCTAAATTATCTACATCTGTACATTGGATCACATCGAAGGAGATTCGTGTGGATAGCATTCCATGGTGACGTCAAGAGATATTTGAGATTGTTTGTATGTTTGAGAAGGAACTGCCAACAAGTTTCATGGACTTGCAGGTTCATCTTCTAATCCACCTAGTAGATGATGTTGAATTAGTTGGGGTGGTTTCTTGTTGTTGGATGTTCTTCTTAGAGAGGTACATGAATAAATTGAAAGGTTTTGTTCGACAAAGGGAAAAACCCGAGGGGTCTATGACAGAGGGGTACATATCGTATGAGTCTTTCTATTATTCCAGTGAATACATAAAATAGATCGAAAATAGACTAGGTGTGGTGATTTGGGACGATGAAAGGGATGAAGGCAAAAGAGAAGGGGAGTTGCTCCAAACGAATGGAAAAAAGTGCCTGATAAAGAGTAAGCGACTTGTAATTTTTCAAATTTAAACAAAGTAAATATTCATGTTGAACTTCTATATAATGTATATTTTGATCTCTATATACTATATAATTTCAGTTTTATTTCATCAGCGAATGCAGAAATTGAAGCAATCCATAAATTCGTTCTTTAAAATTCTGAAGCGACACAACCGTGGGTCGCATTGTATGAACAAAAGAGGATGAAATGGGATAGTGACGGGAAATAATTCAGACGGTTGAATGGTAGAAGTGTGCCTTATCCCGATCATTTAAAATAAAATATGCCAAAAATATGCCCCAAAAATTGGGTTGCTAACCAAGTCAGAGAGAAATATATTGCAACTGATCGTTACCCACATGTTGAAGACAATGCGCTAAACGTAGGGATTGGGTGCAGCAACTCGGTAATAATATGTTTAATTTATGTGTACATTTGAAACTTAATAATGCACCTTCCAAATGTAATTACATCTATATTTCATATTTTAACTCTTGGGTTATTATAAGACACATGACACTATGATTTTTTAACTTTTTTATAGGTTCATTTGTTCCCATCTATGTGGGCATATGGACAACATTTTCGCACAGAAAATGTCGATGATGGACACATCACACAAGACCGTGGAGTGGAAGTTGAGTTCGAGCATTCTAGTTAATCTAGTCACCGTGACCAAAACCTAGTACGACGGACATTAGGTTACGTCGGAAAGATACAAAAGATCATTGAAGTGGATTTCTCTTCTTTCCAATGTGAAATTGGTGGGACACCTTTGATCTAAATAATGTAAAGGAAGATCGCGATAGTAGGCTGATATGCATCAACTCTAGAAAGATGTGGGATGAAGCTAAGGAGCCCTGTGTTTTCCCCAAACACTGCAACCAGGTATTTTTTTACCCATATGTGTTGGATAGGGATTGGTAGTTAGTATTGAGACATGACCCTAGATCAAAACATATTTTTTAGAACAATAGTGTTATCATGCCATGCGAGCTGGAAGGTAATGACGGTGATCATGAGAACCGAGAGTGATATGGTACATGTGTTATTTCACCAATATTTATACTTTTTAAGATGGGTTTTTATAAAGAAGAGGACTTAACTACCTCATAACTTATAAGCTGACTTTTTTTTTCGAACATTATAATATGTATTTTGAATTAATTGGTAATTTTCATTGTGTTAATGTTAAAATCAATAGTTCACTTGATAATTTGCAATTATGTTGATCTAAAAATCAATGGCGTACTGTATAAAGTTCTCTTTTTTTTTATTTAATATCATAATAAAATAATGATAATTCTAAATTACATGAATTTATTTGCATTATTTTCTAAACTTTATTATGTTACAAAAAATCATATTATTCTAGATGTATTATTTTACAATTATTTACAAATAAAATCATTTCACATTAATACAATTAAAATTTTACAAATATTTTACATACAATTACAATTACAATTAAAAATTGCAATTAAAATTACAATTACAATTTTACAATTTCACATACAATTACAATTTTAGAATTTTACATACAATTACAATTACAATCATTTCTCAGTAATACAATTAAAATTTTACAAATATTTTACATACAATTAGAATTAGACCACAATTACAATTTTACAATTTCACGTACAATTACAATTTTAGAATTTTACATACAATTACAATTACAATTTTAGAATTTTACATAAAATTTACAATTACAATTACAATTTTACAATTTATATATATACCATTACAATTACAATTTTATAATTTTACATACAATGAGAATTACAATTACACTTTTACAATTTTACCTATATACAATTACAATTAAAATTTTAGAAATATTTTACATACAATTAAAATTAAAATTTCAATTACAATCACGACATAATATTTCATAAATATCGTGATCATTTAATATTAAATTAATTATTAAACATCATGATCATGATAACCATCTTACAAACATCATATTCAACTAAAAAACACATTCAAATTCGCTAACATCATCGTGGTCATGATCATCTAACAAAACACAATTAGAATTGTATAACATCATCACAACACAAACATCAAATATACATCTCATGTCAAATAACTGCTATCACATACACATCTATCTGCAAGTTGCACATAAAATGAACATATCTAACATGACCTAACAATATACACATCATGATGATCACCAACATGTAAATTAAGTACAACTACAACATGAACATAAAATACATGGACTACATATATATATATATATATAATTGTATAATGTCAAAAATATACAACTGTAATTGTTGGGCCAGAATTGTGAATCACAGATAAATCACGCTTCTCTAGACAAGTGCTAGTCTAGAACAACGGGTGAAAGACTATACCACTATTTATCCTAACTCGGAACAGATACACAGAGAGGATTGGAGGCTTACTTGTTCAGTCGCTTCCAAATGGCTCCTTCTATCGCTTCCACTGTAGCTTCAAATTCAAGCGGTTTGTGCGCTGAATGCTTCCTGCAAGAAATAACATTGAAACAGTAGAAGATGAAATAATATAGATATCTATTCAAGCTAGTTAGCTAAATCAGTAAAGCATAAACCATATACATCAACCAAGATCTTGCATTATGGAAAATCAAAGCCAATACAGATGCATATAGGGAAGAATAAGTAGTACTCTTTATTGATGATAGAAGGAGAGGTTACAACCTAGTGATTGATTTGAAGTGACCTTCCAGCAACGTTCCTAAGCCTCATCACGGTATAAATATATCCAGCAGTAGCTTCACAAATCTAGCTCCCAATTGAAAATTCTCCAGCATTTCTCTACTCAAATTCTTCCTCTTCAAGCACTTAGATCTGTGCTCAATTTATAGATGAACTATAGGTTGTTTTGCAATCAATAACTTTCCAAAAATAGGCAAAACATGTTTCCAATCATGTAGATGTCAAATGGACACTTGGATCTGAAGCTTGACACATGTGAACTCTTCTAGAAGGCACTGGCCAAGTGGAGATTCTGAAACAATGATAATTTTTCTCCCAATGTGACCAACGCACCTGTGAATGTTCGGAAGTGCTCTGCAGAGCAGCCTTGCATGGGTCTACCTGCATATTAAACACACTTAGGCCCCTTAGAGCCTGCGTTGGTGAGGTCTCATATGTTATATAATAATATTCAAACCATGGAAACCTTTGCTTGATTAAATTCTTGCTTGATTTGTCTTGTTTCTTGTCTTAGGGCATGTAGCAATTGAAATGATAGGGAATTATAGACCCTTAATCATTGGTCCTGGAGATGATACACAGTTAACCAGGTCATTGGTAATGGTGCCCAAGTTGACCTATAAAAATAATATAAATTTCAAATATCAACTCATGGCACATCATTAATAGCAGTACCAGTCGAGGCCTGCTCAGTCAATGGTGAAGCCTCGACAAACTCATATACATATTGATCATCACGTGCCTGTTGATCTGGTACTGTTGCCTGATGTTGATCAGGATCAACTTTCGGCTGGTCATCATGATGACTCGACATGTTCGATGGTCCAGCCTGCTCATGATCATGACTACTGTTGGATGCTGCAGGTTGCCGAATCAATGTGGCCGATGGTCCAACCTACTCTCCATGATGACTAATGGTCGATGTTGTAGGTTTTTCATCTAGCACAACGCGAGGTGAAGAATGATCACTCCCCTGGTCGTGATCATCAGATGATGCATCTTTGCTCGTGGACTGTCGACGTGCTGCATCTCGACCATGCCTATAACATCGAAGGGCCCTCCTCAACCACGTAACTAAGCTCATAGGTCCTACGACATGCCACATCATACTATACATTTCACGTGAAATGCCTCTCCACATATGTACCAGCCTACCATCAACCTGTATATCTCTCATAATGGCGGGCCTGACTCCCGCCTCAACAAAAAATCCACAGATTCGGTCGCCCAACTGCATCCTCAATCTACTGTCAAGCCTACGCCTAGAAAAAGGTGGTACGGCGCACCAGCTGGAGGAATTTTTTTTGCACCGGTCTCATGATCCTCGGCATATGACATATCCTATTCGTCATCAGGATCCACACCTAGATCATTTCGTGGTGCTGGCATCTCATCGCCATCAAAAGACCCAATGTCTGCATAATATATATAAGTACACAACATTAATTATACAATTTCATTAAACAGTTGAATAAAAACACGTTAAAGAACATGTTAGAATAAATTTAAATAAAACAGTAATATTACCTCTATCATCCAGCGGCTCCTCATTTGTGAAGAGGATGTTGGCACACCCTCACCAATCCAAACCAGCATAACGACAGGGGACCATAATGAAGGGATGCTCATCAACACTGGCTAGCAACTCCAGTGCATCATGCGATATCCTCGTGGAAAACTTTGTCTCACCCCTCTTGGGCATCATCTATCCCCACATGTGCATCCGTACATGCAGCATCGACCTGCGAGGCTGTCGAACAAAAGTATGCCTCGTCTATGGAAACCTCTCAAAAAATAAATAAAATATCTCTGAAGAAAAAGGGAAGCTGACCCTCCCTTGTGCATGAGCACGACATCCATCTAAAGCCATACATAACTACTACAAAAAAATTCCAGACCACCTGACAAGTCATGGATCCTGTATTAAAGAATCAACATAATATAAGAGCGGGAAACTAATGTGTTTCCCATCACTGGTGCTGTGTGAAATGGTCAAAATCAGAATTGAGAGGCACCTCACCTCCTCACTACCATATGAAGAAATATGTAACTAACCTCCGGATACCTGAAAATATGAAGGAGACAGTATATCTGCGCTAATGTATCTTTGGGAGTACACCAACTGACTCCCTGCTGCATAGCCAACTCAAACCTCTAGGAATGAGGGAAAATCCACCCCTCTCCTCGATAGGCCAGTAATTAAATATATTTCCTCCTCAGTGGGCGCGTACCACTCGTTAGGACCAACCTGAAAAGCCTATAAGTGGGTATTCCACCTATGGATAAGATGTCACAAAAACACACCATATCCCTCTAAGGAAGTAGCCTCCTCATAGAACTTGAGAAGGCCTACCTGTCTTATTAGCCCCTGGGTAGTTGTTGTAATAGGGCGAGGGTACGCATCTCTCTCCCTCTCTCTTGCCTCCCATAGGAGAACCATGTTATATTGCTCTGCCTGTTGTTGTTGTTGTTCCCTCTCTTCTCTCCTTTCACGTCATTGAATGATTGACATATTAAATACAATTTTTTTATTAAATGAGACATGTATTTAAGAATATACATATATAATTTTTTTTGAAAAAAAGAAAAAAAAACATTCGGTGTGCCACAAAAAATAGGCATGCACCGGTAACGGTTCGTCTTTTTTTTTCGCGCACCAGAGGCGGTGCACCAGAAAATTTGCACAGCACTGACGGTGGTGCACCTAAAAATTTTTAGCGCATCGCCCTCCTGGAATTTTTCCAAATTCAACAGTGTGGTGGTACAATGGACCACACCGTTGACTATGGACCAGTGTCGGGAGGGCGATGCGCTGACCAAACTGAACACCCCGAGGCATACAGTTTGGTCAGTGCACCACCCTCATGACATCACTACATAGTCAACGGTGTTGTATTTTACTAGACCGCACCATTGACCTTGTCGAATTTCCGGAATGCGGTGCACTGACAAAAATACCTGCCCCGGCACGGATATTTCTATCAACGCACTGCATTCTCGCTATTCGACAGGCTCAACGATGCAGTCGGGTAACCAACCACACTGCACTTTTTTTAAATTTTAAAAAATCATGGTGCACCTTTCGGTACCACCCCAAAACCATTGCGGATACCGTTAGCACCAATTGCAGTGTGGCCTGTAAATTTACAAGTGGCACCGCGAACCGGTGCGAGTCAAATGGCTCAAGCGCACCGTGCGAGAAAAGAGAATTTTTAAAAAGAAGGTGAATTTTAAGCTAATTTACAAAAATAATCCACTAAAAGGTTTAATTATGGAAAAACAAGGAAAATACCTATACATTTGGCCATCAAGGAGGCATATTGGCGGTATAATTTGCAAAACTAAATTTTCCCACCGTTTTGTGAAATTCAAAATGGAGATGGTGGGCAATGGACAGTAGCAATGTATGCAATGGGAGAACCGATGGCAGGGCACCTAACACAAGGTAAAGTTGCATTGATTCTTGAGAGCTCTAGAGCACTGAAAAGTGAAAAATGCATATTTTTGGCTGTAATTTTTTTTATTTAACAATGTTCTGGTGCGGGTTTTATAGGTGCACCAGTGCGGTTTCTTAGGACCGCACCGAGTTGTCTCATTTTTGGCGCGAGGTTTTAGGACGCATCGGCATGGAATATGTGTAAAGCACCAGTTTTATATAGTAATAACATGCACCAGCCAGGTTTTTACGGAGCGCAGGATGTCTCACTGTGCCAATGTTTTGTGCACACCGGTGCGCTTTAGAATGATAAGCAAACCGGAAAAAAAGCATTCACAAAAACCTCCACCCACCAACCTCCTCTAGTAACCTCCATTACAAATGGATTTCTGGGGTATTTTTATAAGGGGTTCCTGAAAAACATCCACTAGAGGGTCTTTTCCTTGTAGTGATGTATTTGGTGCAATTTTTTTTTAAATCAATGTTTTCGAGAATAGTTTAAAGGAATATTCGACATTTTCTATCCTCTCTCAGTATTAAAGTCTCTAGAGTATTTTCCCCCAAAAAATGGATAAGTGGTATCCCTCTCCATGTTCAATTATCTTGTATCTTGGCCCCCAAGGTCTTGATCAGTGGTTTGAGAGCCAGGTTATGACTCCATGACTATTAGGGTTTTTAAATAATCCCAGGGTGGATCTCTCGGCTTAAATTTTGAACTATATCGTGGTCGGGTATTCTCTAGTAATTTAATGGAGTTTTAAAATTTATGATGCTTCCAAATTGTTTCATAGTAGTTATGTGTAGATTTCATGCCATTACATTATGGATTTGCATGTCTTATGAGGCCTGGATCTTGGATCATGAGTATAGGTTCCCCTCTATTTGATTGTTCCACACATTTTTGGCCCACTGTATCTACCTTCCTCTATATAATCCTCTACACACTATGGCCTTATACACCTGCTTTACTTCACTTCATTTTTTTTCCAAAATTAGAATTTTTCCACTCTTCTTGATGTTGTCTTATTAACAAGTACTTTTATAATTTCTCATTTAAGAATCTGATTTTTTCCAAAATATTTCTTCGTTTTCTTTTTTTAGCTTCAAATTCTAAAACATTTACCTTCCTATGCAATTTTTGGGCCTTTGAAATGCTTGGAGGCCAAGGAATTTATAGAATAAAGTGAGGAACATAATGAATAAACACCCATTAGAGATGGGTTACTACAGTTAGGGGACTTTTTGTATGTCCCGAAGACCTCTTCCATGAATGAGACCGATGGGTCATCAAGAAGAATTATATTCCCTTCTCGCAAATTGTGGCTTCATGGAGTACATATCATTCGAAAGAAAGGAAGGTGACATGTTGTTAATAATTCATAACGGAGTTCATTCTGGATGGCTTGGAAATGCTCAGGCACAACTAAATTCAAGAGTAGAGGTAAAGAAAGGGATCAATTACTCTCTCACTTTTAGAATTTCTCTAACCTATGCCCAAATGGATACTTTGAATGTATTTTTTCTTCTTGATGCTAGGGAGATACTAATGTAGATGATTTATATTAGAAAATGTTGAGATTCGTATGCATGGGACTTCTAAGTTCCCGATGTCATTATTCATAATCCTGGAATGGATAATGATCCAACTTGTGTTCCTCTCATCAATGACAACATCATTAAGGACCTCTTTCCCCTGCCCTACATCAGGTGTAACCTGGTGAAGAATGAAAATTTCAAAGAAGGGCCTTTAATATTTTGCTACTCATCGTTGGGGATCATCCTTCCTCCCAACACTAACGATGAAAATTCTACCCTGCTAGGATGGAAACTAGAGTCTCTCACAACTGTCCAATAGATTGATTCCTTCCACTATTCCATTCCATAGGATATGATAGCATTGGAACTCCTCACAGAAAAAGAGAGTGCTATTGTGTAGATGGTGAGGATGGAGGTAGGGACAACGTATGTTGTGATATTCTTTGTGGGAGATGGAAACAACAATGAAAATTATCATTGATGGTCCAACATCCTCATTCCCCCTCACATGGTCTCCTAGGCCGACATCATCAAACATTACAAGAAAATGTTCTATCAATGCTAAATTGACCTTGAGCTCGAGGTGGATCCATTCCAGTCAAATAAATTTGTGAGGTCATCACTTGCATCCCCACCAGAGAAACATTAGTCAACAAATTCAGGTGTACATACTCAAGCACCAAATTCATCTCAACGTGCAAGTGCACTTACTGGTTCTTTAAGCCTATATTAACTTTTTCCCATTTTATCAATTCTTGGATGGTGATCATGGCTATAATGGAAATGATTCCATTCTCTCTTTGGAGATTTTCAGATAGGGCTTATTGTTTTACATTAGTGGGCATTAGATTATCCCCTTCTTATTCCATCTATGGGAGGCCAAGGGCAAGGAATCCTCAAGTTATTCAATTGTGGCTTTAGTCACTAATTTCTACCAAGGATTTCATTTATCTTATATATTCCTTTATCTTTGTTTCCCCGCCTATGGCCATTAATTTCTCTTTGGTACAAGTATTATGTCATTCTCTTAAGATGGTTGCAAAATATTTAAGACACAACTTCAGTTCTGCCAATTTTTATAGAAAATACTTGGTGAATCCATGTATGTGGATAGATGCGAACACTACAACCCTAAACATTTTTAGTTCAAAATATGATATTAAGCAAGAATTTTTTGTGATAATTTTTCTTTTCACATGGAAATGTAGCATAGCAAAAGACGTTATGTATTGGAAATTTTTGAATCTTATGTTTCACATGTTTACTCAAATCCATAATTTTAAGGAGGTTGAATACATTTCTATGACATTTGCATTAAAAAACAAGAAGGAAACTCCAATTCATGTTGACAAGAAGGTCAAAAATGATATGTCAAAGGCCCTTAATGTTGTACAAATAGAACATTCATTTGGTAATCTCATTGGCTTCAAGAGCATCAAAAAAAGGAGTGGATTCAAGTTAAACTTATATAGTTGAGATGACTTCCTATAAAAGGTGTTCCACTAAAGCATGAAAGAAGAATGTGCATTTCTTACTAAATTTATTTCTATGGGTCCCATTAGCATTTACAAAATAAGCCACTAGATTTCTACCATACCTTGGAAGTATGGAAAGTGAACTATCTTGAGGGCCATTTTCTAGGCCATACACACCTAGTATCACAGTTCGTCCACAAGAATTATAAGATATATTTATCCTTGGACCTTTTTTAATCATGGTTATGGGTCACCCACAAACCCACGGTTATGGGTCAATCATACAAAACTGTTTCCAACAAAGTCCATTTTTTAGGCCACACGTTGTTAATATCACAGTTGATGCATGGTATTACATGGTATCTCTATCCTCAAATATTTTTTCAGCATGGTTATTGGTCATCTACAAACCCATGGTTATGGGTCAACCACACAAAACCTATATCTTCATTTTCTCATATTCAACAAAGGTTTCTAAGGAGGGAACTTCATGCAATGGGGACCATTTCTTCCCAAGGGGGTAATTTGATCCAAATGGATCCACACATGGTATTTACCCATGCTATTAACCCATGGTATTTAACCATGCTATTGTAGCTAAAATATGATATAAATAGAAAGCCTCATTTTTTAAGAGAACAAATTAGTCCACCATGATGTAGTTGGTAAATTTACCTTGATTTAATAGAGTTATCATTTTCATTTATGTTGATATGTATTTAGTGCATTTTTTTAAATCAATGTTTTTTAGAATAGTTTAAAGGGATATTGGATGGTTTCCATCCTCTCTTAATGTTCAAGTCTACAAGATCTTGGTCCAAAAAATTTGTATCAATGGTATCCCTTTCCTTGTTAAGGTCTCTTGGATCTTGGCCCTCAAGACCTGGATCATGTGTATCCATCACATCTCTTCTCAGAGATAAGCTACCACCATTTGAGTTGGTATGTTTTCTTTCTGCATGTAAACAATTTTTACATTTCTATTTATTAATTGACATTTATGTAAATAGGTGCAATACAACTTCAAATAATCAAGGCAAGCAAGCCTCCCATGAATACATATGCCAAAAGTGTAATGCTACTATATTGCAGAATGTTCATGAACATGTACAACGCAGTCATATATGGTACACTGCTACATGGGAATGTAAAATAACATAAATCTACAAATGGATGGCTCATACAATTTTGTGAGTGCAGATCTAAGTTCCCAAACACAATTTCAAGACAATCCTGGAAGGATTGGCTGAAATATGCAAAAGTGAAAAAATGTCAGAGTTGTAGTCCTAAGACTGAGTAGTAGCTGCAACTCAAGAAATGGATGAATATGGCTGAAGATGATGTGCAATCTGAACAAACCTCCTCCAATGAATATTCCCAGTGAAAGGCTGATCCTAATAGTGAATATATCACCCTCCAAACAACCTGCAAACCCTTACTGCAAATGCACACTGAAAATAACACAGTCAAGGAGAGGGATTGTGTTGTAGGAGATAGAAAATGTATTGGCGAAGTGCAAAGATCTGAAATCAGCTCAAGTTTCCTCCTCACTAATCTCCCAAAGGAAGGAAATCTTCGTCCTCTGAAACACAAGCTCTAGAAGTGGTTTTGTGAAACCTCCACTGCGAAACCCTGCAGCACAACGTTATACTTCAGCAGAAATAATGATGTAGCTAAGGAGGTGGCTTGGCCTTAAGCCTGAATGTGGAGAAATGAATTCCACGATCCCTCAAGAGGCCTCTCTTGAAAGGAGAATGAATTCCTAAACAGGAATGCCTTGTGCTAAGCAACACAACAACTCTACTAAACAAAAAGAGAATGCAAAATAGTCATATAGACCATAAAATCAATAGTCCATAACATGAATAACAATGGTTTCCTTGCCCTCCTTTTAAAAACATGGAAGCCCTTTCACCATGGGTCCCACTCATTATGGTTTCCTCCACCAAGGAATCTTCCTCCCATTCGTACTATGTTGTCTCTCAAAGTGTTCTCCACCTCCTATCCCAGCGTTGTTGACTTGGTCAAACTTGACCTTGTCTACATGAAAATGACCCTGTTCACACATGAGGGTGTGAAATACAGCTCCTATGATGATCCCTTCTCACACTATGAGGGATTTTATTCTTATTTCTTAAATGTATGGGCCTCCTTACCCATTTATTTATCTCCTAAGTGACATGAGAAAAAATTAATATTCCAATTAGCTACATGCTAATTTTGGAATATTACAGTCCTCCCCTCCCAAATATTGCTTGTCCTTAAGAAAATGCAAGGATAGAACTGAGAAGCTTCCTCTTCTTCCCCTGTAGCATCCTCATATGATAAAATTCTCCAGGGATCAGGATGTTGTCTCATCAATATATCTCCAAGTTGTCCCTCCCAAGTATGCAAGATAGCTTTTGTTGTGCGTCCCAAATAGCTATCATCATGTAAAACATCCATGGAGGCAACATTGGGCTGAATAAAGGCCTTCTTGAGGCATGATATCTGATATACATTGGGATCTACCATCCTCCTATAAATCTCCCATCCCCAAGCTATCATCCATACAAAATGAGCCACCCTCCAAAATGGTAACTCATGCAAATCATCCTCCACCTTGAGCTCCGGTAATGTAGGTGGGCTGAAAATCTGATCATGGTAGAAAAATAGCCTACCCCATGCTATCCTCCTCTCCACTTATGATAAGTGTAGAGTGTTTTCTGATCGTGGGCTGCAATAATGTTGCCCTTAAGAGGCAAAAAGAAGACTAGATCATCAAGGATCTCCTCTCCAACGTTATGAAACATGCTAGCCCAAATCATTCCATATATAATGAGTTGGAAATCACCATCGTATGGAATCCAATCAATCCCATGGCCCACCTCATAAATGAACAAATGTTTTGCTGTGGTGGCCATATCACCTCTCATTCTCCCATTAGAACATGAAATGCAAATAATGTGGGAAATCTCTCCCCCAAGAGACACATCCAACCAATGTGTCTTTCTCCCAATCATGATCCCAACAAAGATAAAAGAAACAGCAACATAGCGAACTACAATGAGAATCATGCTAGCTACCATATGAAGCAAGGGAGAAGGAAAATAGTCCCTCAAATGCAACCAACGCAGTTTGATTCTCAACTGCAACATGAAATGACAAAGTATGTGGCTTCTCAACCACTTTTTTGCTACCCAAATATCCTCACAAGTTTCGAGAAAGTGTATGATGTATGGTGTAAAGTGAGCATGTTTTACATAAGACATAATTTCCCCAACATCTCCTAGGGAATGGCCATCATCAATGTTGCTTATGGTCTCAAATAGACCATGAAATATAGAAGGAAGAATGCTCCTTCCTTGAGAAATATCCTGCACATATATGGTTAAGGAATGCACATATTCATTATATAAATCATTATACAACTAAATAATATCCTTACCATATACTTTTCTCATACAGATGGAGTGTGTAATGTTCCCAAATTTTAGCCTCAAGCTAAAATTAACATTATAGTTTGCATATTTTTATTTTGTTGAATAAAATGGGTAAGGAGACCCCTTAACCCCCTTGGATGGAGAAATAACACTCCTTGTGTGAAAGGACGATGAATAATCAGCTGGATTAAGCACCTAAGGGTGTGAATATGATCGGGATCACTTTTATTTAGTCATCTTTGACTAAGTCAACAGCGTTGTCCAAGAGAGGGAATCTGAATGACAAGGCAGTGCAGTTTTAGAGGATGCTCCACTTGCATGAGCTAGGTGGCAAGTGTGAATGGGACCCATAGTGAGAGGAGTTCATTTGCATTATAAGGAGGATATGGCAACCCATTTTCATTATGCATTAGCTTATCATTTTCGTTGGGTCTGCAAAGACTTGCATACCCGGGCTGTTTAGCAGGGTTGTAGTGTTCTTGAACCCAAGGGTGTTCCTGGTCAGGAATACCTACCTCATCCTCAAGGAAGGAGAGGGTTTGAGCTCCATTTACTCATTCTGGCATTTGGCCAAAGCTACCTCCTTCAGTACAGCGTTTTCCTGTTGGGCAGAAAACGTTGTGTTGTTGGGTGCAACAATAGAGGAACTCATAGAGTCATTCTTTGGCCTATTCTTTGGAGGAGATCTTGTACATTCTTTGGAGGAGAAGTAGAGGATACTTCTGGGCATCATTTTAGATCTTTGGCACTAGGCCAATCATTCACCATCTCTCACAGCACAGTCTAGGGCTGAAACTGTGTTATTTTCATGTAGGCAATGTTGGTAGAGTCCATAGAGCTCATCGGGAGGATTTTTCTTGAGTAAAGGGGTCAACCTTCTACTAAAGAGCATCATTGGAGGAGGGAAATATATATTTCAGATATGCCATAGCCTCAGCATATGTATTTATTGTTTCAGTGACATATTAACCCTAGTAGTTAATTGTCACATTGTATTTTATCTGGCATTTCTAGCAATCCCTCCTGGATTGGCTAGAGATTTTGTATTGGAGCCCATCTTTCCATTTGTGGCAATTTCTTTGTATCCCTCAGCCACATTACCAATTTGTATGTATTCAGTAGCTACTACTCTCATAGAGACATCGCAGTCACTTCTTTCAGGCATTTTGTGCCATTGCAGCAACTCCTGTATTTTATTGATTGATCATTGGAGATTGGTTCTCATAGCTTGAGTGGATTGTCCCTCATGATTTTATTATTTATTATTACGGATGCATTAATATAATGATGGCTGCATGACTTTTCCCTCTTATGTCGCATTCAGAATTGCAAATTTTAATGGTTATGTTCATGTACTTTTGTAAGCTCTCTCATTGAGCATTTTCTAAGAGATCTAGTTTGGGGAGATCTGAATAACCCATCTAGAGACATTTATTTGGGCTCAAATTCTGGAAGAGAAGTTTTTAATAAGTTAAAAAGGGGATCCAAGTCCCCCTTCAGCTTATTTTTACATTTCCTTCCTTATACAGCGTCCCCTTGGACCATATTGCAGAAAATCCTAAAAAAGGGATATTACAGTGGTATCGGAGCATCAATCTTGGCTTAGCCTGTGCAGCCCAAGATAATATGCCATTATAAGTAGGAGCTCCTCACTTAGAAGAGGAGATTTATAGAGAAAACAAGAGAAGAGGAATGACAGAAGAGGAGGTTTCCCTTCTTCTTTTCCAAACCATGGAGGGTATCATTGAAGACCTTGAGGAGATAGAAAGGGAAAACTAGAGAGATTTTTTGAGAGGGTTTGTGGATGAATAAAGCCCTAGTTGTGACCACGTTGGGTGTAATTTTTTAGCCACACATGCATATCCACAATGCATTTCATTTCCCACTTGCACTGTAGGAAGAATGGAGGAAGAAGATGAGGCCATTATAGTAGCAGCGTTGCATCTCAAAGGTATGGCTCATGATTGTTGGTTTGAAAATTCTATTTCATATTGTCATGAAAATGTAGAATCATATGATGGATTCACTAAAGGGTTGTGAGAAAATTTGATGAAAATCACTGTGAATCTCTATGTAACAAAACATCAAACACTTTGCATTCATTGGAGGGAACCATGAAAAAAACTCCATTCCATATTTCTGAAGGGGATGTAAACGTGTATGATGGCTCACTAAGGGAAAGATCCCCATTGTGTGAAGGTCCCTCTTCCATTTTTGAATTCATGGAGGTACTTCCTTCAAGAGATGACCAAGAGCTAGGGTCTCTTCTTGATGATGAGGTAATCTAAATTATTGATGGGGAGGATGAGCATAAGAAATCTAATAGCGATGTCCCATTGGGAGGAGATCCATCACCACATGGAGGTGAAAGGGGAGTCATTTCTTCTATTAGAGGAGCCCTTGTATCTTTACAAGGAGTTCCAAATGTTTCAACATGTGGAATCCAAGGCACAATTCTGGAGCCATATGTAACAGTTTTTGGGGATTGTGAGATGGAGGAGGAAGAGAAGGATCAGCATCAAGGGATGATACACCCTTATCTATGCCAGAAAGTTTTTGCACAAGAGAAGGAGACTGTACAACACAGTGAAAGAGAGTTTTGGATAAACCCAAGGAGGAGGGAGACACTCTCTCATTTTCAGTATCACTCACTCTCATTAGTTATACTACGCTGACAGATTTTGTTGCAGGGATGGACGATGGCATCTTCATGATGCAGGATGACTGCTCCACAAATTTAGAGAGACAAAGGATACTTCATTTGAGGGGGTGTTGGAGAGGTAAATCCCCTTGTGGACAGAGATGATCCCTACTAGCCCAGATTGGGTCTAGAAACAATCGAATCACACTAAGGCACAAGTTCCTAATTGCAAAAGACCAAGATGTGACAAGAAGCCTACCTTAAGTCCTGCGCTACCGTCATTTGTGGAGAAGGTGGCGCTTCCATCCCTTGCTTTGGCAGATCACAATTCTCCTGCTCAATGTGATCGAACACCTACAGGTACAAGAAGAAACAACAAAAAAATAAGCGTAAAACCTAATACATGAACATCTGAGTGGAACCATAATCGAAGTCATTTATTATTAATCAAAACAAACAAATATACAACCTAAGCTTTGATGCTGGATCTTCCTTCGGCGGATCGACAAAGGAGTATGTCTCGGTAAAGCTCGTCAGGAAAAGGACAAGTCTCTCTCTCTTCAGTTGTCTGACGATAATATCCTTACAATTGATTCAAATCTATTCAGGCTAGCTTGCAAAGGGAAAATGCCAAGCTTATATAGATGGTGGAAGGGGATTTGGGATCCCTACAATGGTGGGATTGGCCCTATCCTCAAGGAAGCTTCCATGATAGGTGGAAAACCACTTGCCCTACATGGAGATCTAGAGCCAAACCTCCCAACTCAATTTAGAGACCAGTTCAGAAGTTGGTTGGAATCAAACTTACACCATTTATTTTTAAAAAACACTCCTTATTAGGCCTGTCATGGGTGATGCACAGGGACAGAGCGCCAGTTGGCGCGCCCTCTTTGGTGGATTTCCTCCATTGGCACGAGGGCTGAGCTGGCTAGTCGTGCAAGGCTAAAAAGGCTATTTTTAGGGCTTTTCACAGGAAATTGTTTTCAGGGGAATGAATTTCCTTGTAAAGGGAGATGCCATGAAAGTGGTTTCAGATCATGTCACTGCTCACAGGTCATGGAATAAGCCCTCCAATGTGCGGGATGGGGTATTGCAGGGACGGTGAAAAATTACTGTGTAATAGATGCCCCCTAAAGCATGAGGCTCGAAAGAGAGAGAAGGGTGAAATGCTTTACGAGAACGCACCCAACTGAAAACACTGTCGTCAGAAAACCTGCGTAGACAAGTACAACTGATATCTCAAATACATGATATATATGTGGTATGGTCATAGCCATCCTTAACAAAGTATACAGTAATCAAGATCCAAGGCATGGACGCAACCATCCAGTAAGGATCGATAAATAGACTCAGGTATGGTTGCAGCCATCCAATCAATGAGCCATGTAACTAATCATAATAATCCACAAAATCGGAGCCTGTATTTCAGCAAACAAAATCCAGGGTCTTGCGCTCCATCTCAACCCGAACAAAGTACAAGTTCAAGCATGTGAATAAGTGAACTGAAGGCGAACATGTAAGAACATTGTCTGATTACCAGCCAATGATAAAAGTTGTTAACAGACGCGAGACGAACCACCAATAATGACAATGGCCCTCAAGGTACTATAGGTACAAGCCACGGAATGTGAATAGTGAGCTGGTGTCGAACACCCACAGAATCATCCAATCGAAGGTCAATGGTGAAAACCTTGCATCAAATGCGAAGAACCTGCCATTGAGGCATTCGGACTCCAAGGTACCAGAATGGAGTCTCTAGATCAACTTCCTGGATAATGAGCTGAAGTCGACAGGAAGTGACCTTGATCGAAGGTGGTCCATAGTGTTTCCCACATCATCGATGGGAGATAGAGGAAAATAATGTTTGTGAATCAGGATCAGATGAGAATCAGAGGAAGGTTGAAACTTGCAGAGGTAAATTTCTCTTGAATATATCGGTGGCACGATAGTGGTTTTGGCAGTATTTGACATCAAAAGATCAAAGTTCATGAAGACGAGGAAAAGAGCAGATGAGAGGTCAAAAGGAATTACCCAAACCCACGGAGGCAAACAGATAATGAGATGAGATTTCCCCAACCCGACACGAATGCAGACAAGTGCCATGTTCAAGAGCGACATACCACTGACACGACGACGATACTGGTTCCATTTTTCCCCACCATTTCTGGCGAGCACCCCAATTATTTTTGAAAACAAGCTTGAAGGGGATAGCATATGCTTGTAATATAAGTTCGTCCTTCAGACGAATCCATCCTAGTCCATTTAATGAGCCCTAGGAAGGAGAAACTCGAATATCGTCATTATGACTGAATCCGATGTCATCAGGGTTTAACGAGTCTGACAAAGGAAGAACTCGATGGCTTTTCATATTTAGAGAGTTTGAAAAGACAGCAGAAAAGTAAACTCCAGTGGTCCCTTTTCGTAAATAGTTCCTCAGATCCGAAAAGGTAGAAAACTATGTCTAAGAAAACCTCCTAGTCGCGATAGGCTAGGGTATTCCTTTTTCGTAAATAATCTATCCCAACTCAAAAAAGGGGTAAACGTATACTGGGTAGATGTCATTTCATAGCCACTTTAATTAGATCGAAATGACAAGGGACTTGGAAATATTTTCATGTTTAGAGAGTCAGAAAAGAGCTGAAAGATGACTCCAGAAATGACTTTTTCGTGTTTTTGCCGAGTCCGAAAAAGTATAAAATACAACTCGTATCATTGTCCAAGTTGCGTAAAAACCTATTACTGCACATAAAAGTGAGTGTAAAATCCATTTTTCAATAAAATATATTAAAATATGGGGAAAAATGACTTCCAAAACCTAATTTGACTTTGGAAAGTTATAAATATGCCACAAATAGTAAAAGCATATCTACTTTTACTTTTTACCTCATTTGGAGAGCAACAGTGAGCTTTTGGTGTGAAAACTTGCAGCAGTGATTGCAACCAATCCAGTTCATCATCCAGATTCTCGTTCATTCCATTTAAGAGGTGCTCCCCTTAGCTTTATTTTGATTCAGTTTTTGTAAATTTCCATTGTGTATTTGACCTCTGGGGAATCCTTTTGAAAATTTAGGGCTCAGCCAATTGGCGTGGGTATCGGGCACGGACCCACGCCAATTGGCTCCTTTCTGCAAAGGGATCGTGCCAATGGCGCAACTCAATTTTTTGCGTTAATTAACCAAAATGTGAGCCACTCAAATGAATTTTTAAGTGTTACAGAGATCTAATAAGGTATTTTTGACCATGTCGGTGCAGATATCCACCCACAATGGTGATTGAGTGGAAGGAGAGGGAACATGGGGAAGAGGATGAAATGGACATGGAAAATGAAGCTTGCATGAACGCCCTTCGAGACTATGGTCTCAAGAATTTTTTCCTCACACCATGTTTGAGAGCTCAACCTGAGCTATTGCAGTATTTGGTTAGCATATGGGACGATAATGAAGAATTGTTGAAACTCTGAGACCAAGTACTATCACTCGAAGTCTCTGATGTTTATTTCATAACCGAATTGTCGCGCAGAGGCCTAGTGCCAATCATGACAGGCAGCAGACCTTCTGGGGAGAAAATGGATATGGTAATGGCGAGAGTGTGCCCAGGGGCACAAATAGGATTGGGCAGTGGGAAAGTAGACATCCACACAGTCTGCGATCTAGCACTTTGAGTAGTGCTTCACACCAATACATGGGCTATAGCTTCGTAGGCCCCGCATGAGGCAACCAAAGCACAGCTCCTACTAGCTTCCAAATGCATGAATCCTACACTTTTCGATTGGGCCACTTCCGTGACAACAAACATCAAACGGTAGCTAACAAAGTGCAAGAATGCCAAATTGAAACAGTTTGGGTATGGTTCCATTCTGGTGTCGTTCATTCTGGAACGATTACCAATTTTCCAGGGCCAAGGGGCGATAGTCTCCAAGCCGTCATTGAGGGAGCCGAGAATGGCTCGATGGGTGGCACTTATGCCCAGGTCAGGAGGAGGCCAACAAATGTCCTGGAGGCCTGATTTTTTTGTATGGTTACAGCGTCATCTGATTGTGGTTGAGGATTGGTCCTACGCAGGTACCGACTTCACGAGAGACCCATATCTCCCACTTCCAGAGCGGGAGGACTAGGACGAGGATTTGGGTATGACTCTTTTTTATTTTATTTTTTTATGTATTTATGATTTTTTTTTGTTAACAACAGTTCTGTGTATGCAGACATTGGCCCAGAGAGGCCCGCAGGCATGTCGCCCATTGCGTGGATGACCCCTCTCGAATATGACCCCCAAGATGAGGGCGGCGAAGGGAGTGAGCTGATATAGAATCTGGAGGGCATTACCCGGGGAATCCCAGACTATGCACGACTGGCAGATGTCTCGTTGGCTTACTGGCGACACACTGTGGGGGTGCCTAGTCTCCTCCATCGACTGCTAAGGTAATTGGTGCACGCGGTGACATGTTACCACGAGCACCACGCTGATTAGCTATCTAGGGCTTTCATATGCATATTTTTGAGAGACATGTTGTCTTCGGCTGTTATTAGACAGACATGTATATTTTTTGACTTTATGTGATGTACACAAACTGCAAACTATTCGACATATATATATCTATTTCTGGATGGATCTTTTTACATGTGATGATGTTTTTTACAAGTTGCGCAAATGTCTATCTAAAACCAAATTAGCTACTACATTTGTTAATGAATTCATGTGTCTGGGTATATTTTGATATGTAATGTAATCAAAATTTCTTTCCAGTAAACAAATACATATATACAAACGTAAAATGGATGGGTTTCTAACTGAATAATGACCGTTAAGTTGTAATACTACAAGCTGTGAGTCCAGATACACAAGTAATGCACGAATACTGAGGTTAACATCCTCGTTTAATAATTCTAAAATGGCACTATACTCCGCAACATTATTTGTGGTAGGCCCTAGACAAACACCTTGCAAATTAACCAACTCACCAGTAGGATTTTAGATTACCTAGGCTGTCGATGACAGATTCTTGGTACTGCAAGAGGCACCATTTGTGAAACCGACAAAAGGAGTAATAGACATCTCCACAATTAGGAAGACCTAATCAGCAGAACGACACTTACAAAGCACACCACACCACACATGCACAAAAATGAAAACACTCACTTATGTACACACACACCACACGTTCAAGAGTAGTAATTTTTGAGGTACAGCCCATTCCTTGGCTACGCTAGGGGAACTCCTTCGTAGTCGATAAGCTCATAGGCCCCATTTTTTAATAATTGTTTAACTATATAGGGCCCATGCCACATGGGCTGGAATTTTCCTGCTCCAATTTTATCATGTGCTTGGTCATATAGGAGGACAAGGTCTCCTTCAATGAAAGAACGAGAAACTGATTGATCGAAGTGGGCTTTGACCCACTTTTTCTGTGCCTCAATGACCAAGGCAACTAAGTGGCAAGTTTCATCCAGTCGTTCCAAATACAAGAGACACTCTTCCTTCAAAGAAGTGTCAGGAAATAGTTCCATAGCCAACTTCAGAGAAGGAATTTCGCATTCAACCGGGAGATTCGCTTCCAAACCATACACCAATTGAAAAGGTGTGAATCCGTTTGCGCTCTTTACAGACGTTCGATAAGCCCAGAGAGCTAAGAACAATTGGAGATGCCAATTAGATTTGTGGATACCAATTGTTCATTGAAGCATTGTGACCAAAACCTTGTTCACAGCCTCAACTTGGCCATTCGCCTGGGGGTAATATGGCGTTGAGCTATCATGGCGTAAGCCCAACTTTGACGTCACCTCATCCATCATGTAATCCCGAAAATGGGTGCCATAATCAGTAACAATGGCCTGAGGGACTCCAAAATGCGTAATAACATGGTTGAAAATAAATTGGGTAGATGTCTTACTGTCGGCAGCTAATGTAGGCATCGCTTCAGCCCACTTAGTAAAGTAGTCTACGACGACGATTATATAAGCATGCCCCCTGGCTGAGTGAGGGTTACATGTCATAAAATCTACGCCCCATTTAGAAAAAGGGCCTACGGTAATGACCAGATGCAAGGTTAGGGGTGGCGCGCACATCTTGCACTGAAAGACCTGGCACTCATGACATTTTCATACTGCAATGATACAGTCTTTGAATATAGACGGCCAGAAGTATCCCGCACGCAGAATATTCTGGGCGGTGGCATATCTGGACATGTGACCACCATAGGTGCCACTGTGACATTCATTCAAGACTCTTTAAGCCTCTTCCAGGGTCAAGCACTGGCGGAGCACAAAATCGACTCCGACACAGTACAGGGTATCTCCTACAATGCGGTATGGTTGAGATTGATGCCGAATCCGACGTCGAACATCTTTTGTCAATTCATACCAGAACGTGGATGTTTGAAGATACATGATAATGTCACTGTACCATGGGTCATGAGTGCAGATAAGAAAGAGCGTTTCATCTGGGATATGATCCTCGGATTTTGATGGAACGGAGTCTGTTGGGAGAGGGAAAATAAGATCAGCGAAAACCAATGATTTCGTCGACTTAGCAGTGGTGAACTCTAAATCAAACTCCTGAAGGATTACAATCCACTTGGAGTAATTTCCCCCCAGTAATTGTCGAGACAAGATATACATCATGGGGTTGCAGTCTGAAACCACGGTTACAGTACTCAACAGGATGTAGTGGCGGAATCGTTGGATGACCTAAACCGCGGCGAGCGCCAACTTCTCGACATGAGCATAGAATGTTTCCATGTCAAGAATATTGTGAGATAGATAATAAACTACATTTTAATTTCCATCATCTTCATCCTGTACTAAAACCATAGCTATCATGCTAAACATAGCGGCCAAATAAAGGGTGAAATCGCGATGATAGTCTGGAGGACGTATCAGCAGAACATTGACGAGTAACGTTTTAAGCTTATCAAAAGATTGTTGGGCAATCTCGTCCCAATGGAAGGGAACGCCCTGTTTCAAAAGATGCGTAAAGCCCTTGGCCACTTCCGCAAAATTAGGAATGAAGTGTCGTAGGAAGTTAGCTTTCCCCTCCAGACTCTACAGTTGATGTAACGAGGAAGGGGATGGGAGGTTGACGATGGCCTCGACCTATAGGGGGTCAAGGAAAATTTCGTCTTTCGAGACGACGAATCCCAAAGACAAGCAGAATCACATAGAGCACTTATGTGGGGGTTAGGCTTCCCTAATATTGTAGCCCTGCGTGAGAAAATACGGCGAAGGTGTTGAAGGGGCAGTCCTCACAGCAGAAATTTGAATAGATCGAGAAAAATCGGGGTCAAGGAAAATTTCGTCTTTCGAGACGACGAATCCCAAAAGACGGCTAGAATCCACACAGAAGATGCACTTATGAGGGTTGAGCCTAATATTGTAGCGCCTGCAGCGAAGGAAAATCTGGTGGAGGTGTTCGAGGTGGTCCTCACGCCGAGCTGAATGGGTCAGAAAATCATCCATATATGGCTAAACGATATGGCGTATGTCATGGAAAGCATAATACATAGCACGCTGGAAGGTGGCCCCAGCATTTTTTAGACCAAACGGAATCTTTCTATTAGCGAAGGTTCCCCATGGATAGATAAAGGCAGTCTTGTGTTGATCATCAGGTAAAATATTGATTTGATTGTACCCCGAGAAGCCATCCATAAGAGAATAAATCTCACCCCCTGCGCATTCATCAATAATTTGATCTATAAAGGGAGTGGGGTAATTTTCCTTAGGATGGGCCCGATTGATGTCTCGGTAATCAACACAGACGCGTATAGTGCCCTGCTTCTTATCTAGAGGGACAATATTTGAAACCCATTCTGTGAGGGGAATATGATAGATAAAGCCCGCGTTAAGAAGTTTTTCAACTTCTGTCTTAATAGCTGCGAATTTTTAGGGATGCACTGGGCGTAGGCGTTGACGCACTATTTTCACACCCGGATAGGTAGGAATCTCGTGCACGACTATGCTAGGATCAATCCCAGGCATCTCTTGATAGGAACACGCGAAAACATCTCTGAATTCGTGAAAAAGGTTTGTATACACTTATATCTCTTCAGGAGAACAAGTCACTCCCACATGAATATTCTCGAATATCCCCAGTTTGATGAAGATTTCGATCGGCATGGTTTGAGTTATATTACTTAGGTTTCCCTTCGAAAGGACCTCTTGAGTTAATATCGGTGGTTGAAGAGGTGGAGTGGGAACCTGAGATGCAAAGCACTCTAGACAATCAAACATTGCCCCCAGGCCAGGCATGAACGAGGAACGATGATGTTCATCACTCCATGGCAGATCTTCAAGAGACATGGTTTCAACAATAGCTTCATCAGAAGGGAAAACTTCTCTTAAAGGGTCATTTGAATCTGCATCGCCGAGCCAAGGGGATTGAGAATATATGTCCAGAGCCACGCTCGAAGGGGCATGTTCTGGAGGAGGATCAGATGCAGCAACGATTTCACAATAATTAATCTCAATAGGAGTTAACGACATCGATTCTCTGAAAGAGGTCACCTGTTCAGGCGAAGGGATGATCCAAGGGTCATCGGACCTAGAGACCATATTAACTTGAATGGCGTGTGGTGGTGGCGTGGGAAAAATACCCATGAGGAAGAGGTCCTTGAAGAGAACGGGTCCTACATTGTCAGGGGGATTGGGGATCTGATCCACATAAGGAACTTTGTTCTCAGAGGATGAGGCGAAGAAAGACAACTGATCCACAGTAATGATTTTTCCCTCATGAGGGAACTTAAGAAGCCGGAAGAGGGTGGACGGCACGCATAGCATGGCGTGAGTCCAACTGCGACCAAGAAGAAGATTGTAGTTAAGATTGGCATCAACCACTTCTACTTCTAAGTTGACTGTCTTCCCTTGTAACGTAATCGGAAAACTCTCGAGAACACCCAGGGGTTTTGATTCCCGACCATCGAATGCTTCTAAGGCATTGGGAGACGATGTAAGAGCCAGAGAGCCAATGGCCTTCCAGCAGGCAGATGACATAACACAGGTGGAAGCACCTTCATCTACAATGGCCATATGGATATTGAGGTCGTTGATCCCGACTTGTATAACAAGAGCAATCTGATGTGGAAGTCGGGGGACAAAATTTTCTAGGTCAAAGGTGAGAACATTAGAATTGGCGGGATCGATTCCACCGATTGTAGACAACATAGCTTTCCATTGCGATGGGAAACTTTGAAGCACTTCCAATGCAGACATGGCAGAAGGTGCCTATGCCAAATCCTCAACAATACTGTAGTGCTGAGCGGCACAGGAATTTGGGTTGTAGGAAAATCTTCACAGAACACCTTTAGAAGGTGGCCTCACAACAGGTTCAACGCTAGGCTTCTCAATTTCCAAAGGACCAGAGACAGGTGGGGGAGGTGGACCATCCACAACTTCCTTCCTAGATGCTTGGTGTGATCCGGCATAATCCTTCGAACGTGTAACAATTGCGATAGGTGCAGCACCATTCATCATAAAGACCTGGGACCCAAATGGTACAGATGGTGAAGGCTGCTCAACCATCTGGGTTTGTTGAGATAGGAACGGTTCTTTAAGAACTCCCGGAGTCCCTTTGGAGCCTTTCAGAAGTTGACTAACTTCAGATCGTCAAGGAAAATCTTTAGTATAATGGTCTCCTTCATAGATAAGGTAGGGGTACTTTGGTTTATGTTGGGAATTGTCATCAGTACGAGGTTTAGAGGACTCTGGTTTTGGGGCGTCGCGTTTGGATTTTCCTTTGCCCCTCTCCTTTCCTTTGGAGGCCTTTTCCGTAGGATTAGCCTGAACAGCATTGATCTCCACAGTCTTGCTAGAATATGGAGGATCGGGAAGAGAAGAATTATTGGAAGAATTGGACTTCTACTTCCCATTTGAGGATTTTCGAGAATTTTGAGAGACGGAACCAATAACACCACCCACCGCTGGGGTAGGTGGTGCTTTAGAGGTTCCGGGTCGCGGAGCATCAGTCAAATTATCATAAAGCATGTCAGACTGAGAGTACACTAGATCAAGGTACTGGGCACGCATGATGGCTTGTTCTTCAGTCACACACACCCCCATAGCAATATCTTAAGTGATTTTGCTAACGAAGGAGGTGGTGAACCAATGAGTTAGTAGTTGATCAGGTATATCAAACTTGATCAGTCTACGACGACGTCACCACTCATGAATATGATCGGATATGTGGGTGGCTTTATCCTGCTTAAAAGAAGTCAGGAGATGTGTCCTGGTTTCGTAATGAACCGATAACTGGAAGTGAGTCAGAAAAGCCATGGCTAATGTATTGAAGTCTTGAAAGATGCCACGGGGTAATTCTATATACCACTTAGTGGCAGTGCCAGTAAGAGTGCACTATAAGAGACGTAGACGAATTGAATCATCCACCCAAGAGTTGGACGAACACCACAGATGATAGGTCATTACATGAGCTTGGGGGTCTTCTCCAGCTTTACCCTCAAACTTAGGACAGTCGCCAAGTACCTTGGTCGGAACCAGAGGCCAATAAGGATTGTGAAGAATCAGATCGTTGGTTAATTTAGAAACATCTGGTAATTTAAAGGTAGCCAAGAACGACAACTACGGATTAAAAGGCATGCCAGGCCCTTGATAAGGACCCGTACCTGTACTCCACACTGGTTGAGCATATCCTTGCCCCCATGAGTTCTGTCCCAAAGGATTCTAACCATAGGGGGTATAGGGCATATAACTAGTCTGATACGGTTGCTGGTAACCAGTGTACGGGGGTTACGGGGGTTGATAACCGGGGTATGGACCCTGATTATATGTTGGCCCCATTTGAGTAGTATGCATATTTGGCTGTTGAGTATAGGTATAGCCTGGTTGTTGAGGATAATAATTAGAACCTTGGGGTGGGCTATAATTCAGTCAAGATTGACCTTGAGGATAGTAACTGCCTTGGGGTTGAGCAAGCTGCTGATAGGTGGGGCCCTGCTGAGCCTGATAAGTAGGGTGCACCAATTGATTCAGTTGTAACATCGAGTAAATCAGCTGTTGGGCAGGGTTGACAGGATGTGCAGGCTGGCCTGGTTGGACGATTTGACCTACCTCAACGGGCTGCCCTGGTTGAACAGGTTGACCCATGTGAACGTTTTCTGCCCAACAAGAAAACATTGTACTGAAGGAGGTAGCCTTCTAAATATCATCATTGGAGGAGGGAAATCTATATTTCAGATCTGTCATAGCCTCATCATATGTATTTAGTGTTTCAATGACATATTAACCCTAGCAGTTAATTGTCACATTGTATTTTATCTTGCATTTCTAGCAATCCCTCCTGGATTGGCTAGATATTTTGTATTGGAGCCCATCTTTCCATTTGTGGGCATTTATTTGTATCCCTTAGCCACATTACCATTTTGTATGTATTAAGTATCTTCTACTCTTATAGAGACAGCGCAGTCACTTCTTTCCGGCATTTTGTGCCATTGCAGAAACTCCTGTATTTTATTGCTTGATCATTGGAAATTAATTCTCATAGCTTGAGTGGCTTTTCCCTCATGATTTTATTGAGTATTATTGCTGATGCATTGATATAATGATGGCTGCATGACTTTTCCCTCTTATGTTGCATTCAGAATTGCAGATTTTAATGGTTATGTTCATGTACTGTTGTAAGCTCTCTCATCGAGCATTTTCTAAGAGATCTATTTTGGGGAGATCTGAATAACCCATCTAGATACATTTCTTTGGGCTCAAATTCTGGAAGAGAAGTGTTTAATGAGTTAAAAAGGGGATCCAAGTCCCCCTTCAGCTTATTTTTACATTTCCTTCCTTATACAACGTCCCCTTGGAAAATATTGCAGAAAATCCTGAAAAAGGGATATTACAGACTTGCAAAGACTTGCATCCCCAGGCTACAAAGACTTGCAAAGACTTGCATTGAGAATTTCATAGTTTAATGGTTATGTTCATGTACTATTGTAAGCTCTCTCATCGAGCATTTTATAAGAGATCTAGTTTGGGGAGATCTGAATAACCCATCTAGAGACATTTCTTTGGGCTCAACTTCTAGAAGAGAAGTGTTTAGTGAGTTAACAAGGGGATCCAAGTCCCCCTTCATATTATTTTTACATTGCCTTCCTTATACAGCGTCCCCTTGGACCATATTGTAGAAAATCCTGAAAAAGGGATATTACAGACTTGCAAAGACTTGCATCCCCTGGGCTACAAAGGTTATACATCTAAGGGCAGGGGCCCTTGCGCAGTACCCCTCATTACACAGACTCAGACACGTGGCTGCAGGCCCTACCTGCACACGAGATATTACAGAGTGTCTCATAGATGAGTCTCCTCTCATCCTCAAAGATAAAAGACGGGGTTGTGCTAACTCTTCCAAATATTTATGTATCTCCTCCATCTCCACATGATCCATGAATCTCCTCATATGTTGATACATCTCCTCCTCAAAGCCTTCCCAAAAATACCGCTCCATGATGGTGTGGTATGTTATGATAGAATAAGTGTGGCTGAGAAGGAAATCTTCATGAGCTTCTTATAGAATCTTCTCCTTGAGATTGGAAGCTCTAGATAAGAAGATCCTACCATGGTAGTAGATGAACCCATATCTAATTGAATATCCCTCCTCATGTAGTTGGTCATCCAATATCATACAAGTGAAAAGATCCTTGGAATACTCCACCAACAGCTGGGAGTTCCAATCTTGAACTATCCTCCATAGTGACAATGCTAATGAACTATCATGATGAAAATATTTCATATGTCCATCCTCTTCTTTGAAATCTCCCATGCCAAAGATGCAAGTCGGAAGGTTTTTATCCTTCCCATGCTGCTCTTGCCATAGCGCAGAATCTGAAATGAGAGTGGAAAAATACAATGTTGAGAGAATGCTTCTCTTCTCTTGGAGTCCACCCAAGGCTCTCAGTGTTGTATCAAGCTCTCTGAAGGTCTCCATTCTTCTGGAATCAATGAGTGGTGCCTCAAAATTTTAAGCATCTCTCACCATCTGCTGATCTAGTGGTCTCCTTGGTGAAATGTCTCCATGCAATGAGACATTATCATCAAGAGTAGACTGCATATGTGAATGGACATATTTTTCCCTGCTCTCACTGCGCAATCCAGTATCCCTCTTAGGTGCATCAACCTCTTGAAATATATATGGGTTTGTGCTCCTCATCACATGATGTTGGTCATCCTCCCTATCTCCTCCTTTAATCTCCATAGTTCCACACCCTTCTATCACTGGCACATGTAAATCATGGGTTGTGCCTTGATCTCCACATGTGAGATATTGGGGAATTCCTTGGAATGACACAATAATCCCACTAGTTGGAGCAAGAGCTCCTTCTTCCTCTGCATGAGGTGCTAGATAAACTCTAGGCATGACATGTTTCCCTCCTCCTCATCAACATGTATGGGAAACCTCCCAAGAATTGGATCCTATTTTAAAAAATAGATCTCCATGCCCTCTTGTTCAAGAATATGAGATAGAGGTCTTGCCTCTAGCAAGGTATGATGCAAGATATCAACCTCCTCAATGGTTTTCTGAAGTGGAGTTGAGTTTATGGTTTCCTCCATCACATGCAAGGTTTTTGTTTGTTCATGTTTGTTTAAATTCACCAAGTGTTGCAAAAAATTTTCCATCAAACCTTTCCACCAATGTCTTAATAAACCTTGCATAGGAATAAGTATTTTCATTTTTCAAAGAAAAGGCTCAAATATCCACCATGCATAGGCCTTACCTCCAAGATGCAGCACTACAACTCTGATGGCTTCATCTTCAGAAATTTGGTGATGCTGTAAAAAGGTGTCTAGCTCTTCCACCCAAGATCTGGCTAAACATGTAGGTGAACCATCAAAAGTATATAAGAGAAATCTACTCTTATTATGATGCTTGCTTCTCTCCACCTTGACCTTGCAAAACTCTAGAAAATTGATATGATCTCTAAACTTCTGAGTTTTAGACTCATACTCTTGCAGAAAATCACTAAGAGTTTCCCTCCTAGCCATTCCTTCTTCTCCCATCTCTCTCATGGAAAATTTGAGCATAGGACTTCATTGTGCATCATGATGTGCGGCTGCATGCTCACACTCATCATATGAAAATCTAGAGTTTGATTCAGATTCAAATACTCTTGGAGACTCTATACACATCACCATTTTTATCTTCTTGAGATCTCCTTGAATGCTTTGTATAGATTTAGGAAGAAGATTGGAGAGCCTCTCCTCATTATTTCCTCCAAATAATGGAGTCTTCTTTCTGTTCATCTTCTCTTCTCTTGATAGCATAATGGCTGAGATTCCACAGGCTGAGCCAAGATTATGCTCTGATACCACTGTAACATCCCAAAATGGGTATGCAACAATACATGAACACAAAACTGGAAATAGAAGTGAATAATATCATAACAAAATGTATGAAAACCGTGGAGCCATTTTATTATGTAAATTAGTAGTAAATAGGTGCAATAAAACTTCAAATAATCAAGGCAAGCAAGCCTCCCATGAATACATATGCCAAAAGTGTAATGTTTCTATATTGCAGAATGTTCATGAAGATGTACAGCACAGTCATAGATGGTACACTGCTACATGAGAATGTAAAATAACATAAATCTGAAAATGGATGGCTCATACAATGTTGGGAGTGAAGATCTAAGTTCCCAAACACAGTTTCAAGAAAATCCTGGAAGGATTGGCTGAAATATGAAAAAATGAAAAAATGTCGGAGTTGTAGTCCTAAGACTGAGTAGCAGTTGCAACTCAAGAACTGGATGGAGAAGGCTGAAGATAATGTACAAGCTACACAAACCTCCTCCAATGGATCTTCCCAGTGAAAGGCTGATCCTAACACTGAAGATCTCACCCTCCAAACAACCTGCAAACCCTTACTACAAATGCACACTGAAAATAATGCAATCAAGGAGAGGGACTGCACTTTAGGAGATAGAAAATGTATTGGACAAGTGCCAAGATCTGAAATCAGATCAAGAGTTGTCCTCACTAATCTCCCAAAGGAAGGAAATATTCCTCCTCTGAAACACAAGCTTCGGAAGTGGTGTTGTGAAACCTCAACTACAACACCCTGCAACATAGCATTATACTTCAGCATAAATAACGTTGTAGCTAAAGGAGGTGGCTTGGCCTTAAGCCTGAATATGGATAAATGAAGTCCCAGATCCCTCAAGAGGCCTCTGTTGAAAGGAGAAGGAATTCCTAAACAGGAATTCCTTGTGTTAAGTAGCACAACAACTCTACTAAACAGCAAGAGAATGCAAAATAGTCATACAAACCATAAAATCAATAATCCATAACATGAATAAAAATGGCTACCTTACCCTCATTTTAAACAAATGGAATCTCGCTCACCATGGGTCCCACTCATTAGGGTTTCCTCCACCAAGGAATCTTCCTCCCATTCATACTGTGTTGTCTCTCAAAGTGTTCTCCACCTCCTATCCCAACACTGTCGACTTGGTCAAACTTGACCTTGTCCACATGAAAATGACCCTGTTCACACATGAGGGTGTGAAATCTAGTGCCTATGATGATCCCTTCTCACACTATGAGGGATTTTATTCTTATTTCTGAAATGTATGGGCCTCCTTACCCATTTATTTATCTCCTAAGTGACATGGGCAAAAATTAATATTCCAATTAGCTGCATGCTAATTTTGGAATAATACACCCTTCGTCACTTTCTCTATTTTCAATCCAACTTAACTCGCTTTATTGATACCTGTCATGGAAAGCATAAGGCATAAAACAAAATAAAGGCAATATGATATATTCAAATTAAACAAATTGAATCGATTAAATTCACAAATACACATATAACATCATTGACATGTACACTGGGAAAGGAACAAATGTCTTTATTATGAATTAGAAGGAAGATTAAAACCAGTTAATCGATTCATTGTCACTCATCCAGCTTGAGTCCCATCCTCATCACATCCAGCATCAAAAATCCAAAATAATCACAATATATGCACAATACCTTCAAGAGTTGACATCTCACCAGCATAACTCTACTTAACAAAAATTCTTGCCCTCTTATGAAATATGTTCAGTGCTCTATTTATAGCTAGATGAAGGTAGTTTGACATAAAATAATCACTAAATCACTTTCCTAAAAATGGATGAAGAGGTTTCCTTGTTCATGGGAATATGAGGATAAGAGGTTTAATGACTTCATGGGTTCCAAATTCGAGGCTATTAGATGAGGTGAAAGTTGGAATAACTTCTCAAAATCACTAGAGGTTTGGAATATTCCCGAAATCCAATGAAAAATTTTCTCCCAGTCGACCAGTGCACTCTAAAGTGGGCCTAGATACTCTGCAACCCAGCCTTGCATGGGAGTAGATTCTCTGAAAAGCAGTTACATATTTCTAGGGGTGCGTTGATGTCTCAATGGGGCACTTAAACTAGCATCTAATCAGTGAAACTTTCATGAAGGAAGACCATCAATGTGATGACTTGTTTAGGGAATGTAGCAACCAATTTAGAGTATGATAGACCCTAATTAATACTGATATATTTTTTTGGATGATGCCCAAATCAACCTATAACAGAACCCCTTTTCCTCCAAGTGTCTATGTTATAATGCAGTCGATAGCCTAATAGTGGTTAGGTTTGACTACCTCAACAAATAACCAAAGTTATAATATGGACTCTTCTAGAGTATTTTTCATCATAATCATGCAGATAGCCCCTTTTCCATGAATAATGGAGGCTAATGTGGCATCCTCTTGAATTATGATGGTGAAACATGAAGGTCAACTTCTAAGTGGCATAAATTTTGCATATAGAGTCTGATTGAGAAAATTATTGCATCATTGTAAATTCCTCTATCTATCGAATATGAAAAATAGATTTTGCACTAAATAAAAAAAAAATAATCCCAAAAATCATCTTTTGATGCCTCTAAATTCTCTTGGAAGGTTTTATACTTTGATTTACCAAACTCAATATCGCAAGTAAAAATGTTCCCGTGAACTTATTCCTCCACCTTTTCCACTGTAATAGCATCAAAATGGATTAAAAACAATATATTGATCTAGTACATATCACACCTCCCCATTTTTGGACTATTTTGGTAGCAAAAATATTCTATTGAATCAGGTGAGGAAATTTTTCCTCCACCTTCTCTTTGGTGTACCATTTAGCTTTACCTGGAAGTTTTCTTTCAAACAAATATTCCAAAGATCATGCTACCTGTATCTTGTAGTACTATACTTGTTCTATAAAATTGTATCTTCTATTAACTATGCCTGAGCATCTAGTGCCAAATCCTCCACAGAAGATACATGGGACCTTCACTCAATGAACCTCTGACATATCATGTGTGTTCATGGCATACAAAATAATACCTCTAATTTGACTATATTATAAAATTCCTCTAAAAATCACATTATTTAACCCCCTACCAATACAAACTCAATACACCTTCCCAATTCAAAAAACCCCTACTTTCAATAGATATAGTAGGTATCCATTTTTTCATCAACATTTTTTACACCCCTTTATACATTTTCATTAACTTTGAGATTTGTTTTTTATATCTCCCAATATGAAAACCATTTACCCCCTAATATATGCTCAATATATTATGTCATTTTTTCCTCAATATATATACCCCAATATGAATGCATGTGGTATTATATTACTCCCCCAGCGAAACCCCCATGAGAAGGTAGGACCTATTCCTCTTCTTGATCTAGCATGGAAGGCTCATAGAGATTTAGATTCTCAACATTCACAACTAAGTAAATGCACATGTATGGGTGTAGATTTAGTTTAAATACATTATCTCCCACATTTTATAGTATCTCAAAGGGCCCATATCATATATCCTTTAAGTTAATAAATTCAAGTAATAAAGTTAATAAATGAAAAATAATAATCATTGCCATGGGACAAATATTCCAAGCTGAATCTTGGGAAAAACATCCTATTATGGGTGTTGATTTGTTTTATTATGGCTATGGAAATTGTCGAAGGCAATGGAAAAGGACTTGGAAAGGCAAAGTGGCATTTCTTGGTGTTTATTTATGAAAATAATGGAAATTAAGAGAAAAGGAATGTGAAATATCATAGGCTGCATGTGAGGAGGAAATTGAAGGAAAATAATGAAAAATGAAAAAATTAGAGGCCTCACTAATAAAAAGGCTTCTACAGATCAGTTGGTACCTTTTTTTTAGTTCAGCTTTTAGCGGTTCAATTTTAGAGCTCTCACTCTCTCTCTCATACTTGTGGACACTTATATTTTTCTTGGATCACTTTGGGAGGAGTGTGGCATACTTTGGATTTGGAAAAACAAGGCAAAGGAGAAGTAGGAAATTACAAGAAGACATCGACATCAGCATCTACAACATATTTTCTTTATAGGTATCAAGTTGGATGTATGATTTCATTACTATTTTTGGAATGCATGGCACATGCATGTGGTTTCTTGGTTATGATCGGTCATTGGAATGGAGGATTCACTGGATTGACAGTGGTTTTCCCTAGCCTTTCCATTTCCTAGATAGCCATGGTGTTGTGGTAGTCTTTCCCTTTTATTTTTTTGGTTGGTTCTCATGTTCCTTTGGCTGTGGGTTGAGTTGTTAGTTCTTGGAGCCTTGGTTGGAAAAATGCTCAGAGCCCTGTAACAGATTGGGTTGAGTTACTAGTCCTAGAGCCTTGGTTAGAAAAATGCTCGAAATCCCTTAGTGGGTTGAGTTACTGGTCCTAGAGCCTTGGTTAGAAAAATGCTCTACAACCCAGAAGCAGTTTTGGGTTGAGTTATTAGTCCTAGAGCCTTGGTTGGAACAAACATTCTGGAGCCCTGGACAGCTTGGGTAGAGAAAAATCTAGTGATGGTTAGTGTTGTTTGACCATGAGGTGCAATCACTGGTTGAGGGTTGAGGTGGCTTAGCCTTTGGAAGCCCAGGTTCAGTTTTTTTGGATTTGTTACATTAGTCCCCACATTCATGCTTGGAATATGGCACAGCGTTGATTGGCTGGAGAGATATTGGTTCATCCAATCTATGTTCAGGTAGAATGTGGAAGTCCCAAAACTAGTTGGACTTTAAATTCATTATTAAGAACTTCTTCTACTTGATATTTCATGTGTAAATGTATTGGTTCATATGTGGTATCTATGGTTTCAAATCCAAGTTATTTCTGTTTTTTATATGCTGGTAAAAAGTATTTTTATGACAGTGATGATGTATGGCTCTCATCATGTTTTGATTTGTAAATGAATGAAAAACGAATATGTGTCCTAATAGATGATATTGTAGTTAATTCGATAAGGCATCTATGCTTCTTATAAATTTTCAAATAAGTATGAAACCCCTATACTTATATATTTTATTTTAACCTATAGAATGCATAATTCTGACATGTTTGATGAATTTTTTTTCATGGGTATTAGGGTTCGAGTCAAGTCCTTCTTCAAGTATTTGCATTTGTATAATTTTTTTATGCTACTTTTCATTTTTAGAATTTTCATGGAGTTATGGGCAGTGAATGGATATTAGCCCTGAACTTAGCCTTAAATCTCACAGTCGCTAGCATAGCACTTTCAGAAAAAGGCTACAGTCACACTCAGGTAGGCTCATGGGAGTGACTGGGGCTCTTAATCACATGGATACCTTCGAAAAGGAGTGAATTGGGGTTTAATTCATTGAAATGTTGAGTTCCCTCAGGGTTGTTCACTTGGAAGGGTGAGTTAGCTCCTAGATGTTTTGTAGGAAGTGTATAAGGTTAGATTGGTTGTGTTGTGCGAGTTCCACTTCCTTAACTATACATGGGGAGTTTAATCATATCATAGTAGCCTATCATCACATGTTTACCCTAATTTTCCGGTTACTTGGGTAGATGTGGGAGGAGGTGGTTACATAGTGGTATCAAAACATGGTTCACCCCTTGGACTGGATGGGTGGTGTTTTGGTCATGCATACATGTCTATTGCATATGTGTTTTGTATGCTTGTACTCTATGAGCTTGTTGTGTATGTGTGGTGGTGGTCATTCACCATGTGAAAGTTGGCAGTATTGATGTTGGATGTGTTTATCATGAGTATATGTTGGTTATACACTAGTTATACATGCCATTGTTTGTATGTATGGTGTATGTACGTGTTTCATACATATGTTGTTATTAGGAATTATATCTAGTTGGTGTTTTGTTTGTGGAATCATGCATGGCAACTGGATGAGGATTAAGATGATGTCTATATATTGTTATGATTATGTTTATATGAGTTACGCTAATATAGTTTATCTTGTAGTTGAGATATCCTCCCCTGAGCTAGACTAAGGTACATTGGTATTTTTATGATTTGGTTTAGCTAACATGATATACCTTGCAGGAAGAGAAAAACAAATATGGCCAGCAGAGTTGTAGACTATATTTCATGACATTCTCCATATGGATCATATGAGCAACATGGTGAGAAATACTCCCCTAACATAGCATACACTCTGAGAAGTCTAAATACAAAAATAAGGAGTTACAAAGTAGATAATGAACAAATCATTCAATCACAAGAGATACTTGATAATACATAGGAGAAACAAGTTGAATTCAATGCAATCATCTTTCAGAGCTTGTCAAATTTTCAGAGACAGGGACCACTTCTGATCAACCATGGACATGAGGACAAGGCTAATGGGGCATATGGTAGTCGTTCTTATGTTGGGCATAGGTCATATATTGATTACACGATCATACATGGAAGGATCTTGGATACACCGAAGAGAAGAGGTGATGGGCACATATTATATTCTAGTTCTGGTTTTGACATAGATCATGATCATCTTCATTATCATCCTTACAGGAGGAATAACAACAAATATTTATTGGATGATTTTAAGAAATCAAATCCACCTACATATGATAGATAAATGAAGAAGTCACAAGATGCAGAAGAATGGTTTCTTGGAATGAAAATTTTCTTCAAATTACATGATTACTCAGAGAACATGAACGTTATAATATCTATGTTCATTCTTAAAGGTAAAGAGGATATTTTGTGGGAATATGTAAAGAATGTTAGAGATATTTGTGAGGAGGAGCTGACTTGGAGTGAGTTCAAGAGACTATTCACTAAGAAGTATCTATCAGATAAATACTATGACGAAAAGGAAAAATAATTCTATGAGCTAAAGATAGGATTTATGACATATGAGGAGTACACTAACAGATTTATGGAATTGTTGAGATATGTGTCATACCTCAAGGAGGAGAATGCCAAGATTCATAGATTCATCAGTGGGTTGTCAATGGCATTCAAGGATAGGATTGAGTTGATGAGCCTAGATCATTGGAGGAGGCCATCAGGAAGTTAAAGCATTATTATGAATAATCAAAGCATAGATCTGAAACTAAACTGGACTGGAAAGGTAATGCAAGGAATAAAGGAAAATGGGACAAGAAATGAGTAAGGTCTCAGGACACAAGTAAAAAAGAGAATGTAGCGTCACATAAGAAGTTCAATGCATATGATAGAGGACAGGAATTTTGATATGAGTGGAGCAAGGGTGATGATAGTAATCCCATACGGTGTTTGACTTGTGGCAAGAATCATTGTCGAAGATATTGTCCACAACATCAAGGTGGTATATTACATATTTACAGTGCTCAGGAGGCACAAATAGTGGGGGGTGTTCATTAGGGGAATTTTGAGGTCTAAAATGGGCCTCCTAAGAAAAATGTACAGTTAGAATAAACTTTATAAGAACCAATAGGATTCAAGATGATGATTTCAACCATGGGGGATGATTCACCATTTTTGGAGTAAAAAAGTAAAAATATTAAAAAATAATAAATAATAAAACTACTTTTTCAACTTGTATTTTCAAATTATCTCCCTAAGGGTTTACTCAAATTTCGAGCGAGAATACTCGTTGGATGAAAATTTTAATTCCTCATCCAAGGAGTACCCATGTTGCATACTTTTGATGGACACTGCTACACAAAAAATGAGAAATACATAAAAAAAACTTGATTGCAATCACGTTTTTTATGTATTTCTCATTTTTCATGTAGAAAATTCCATCAAAATTATGCAACATGGGTACTCCTTAGATGAGGAATTGAATTTTTCATCCAACGAGTATTCCTACTCGAAATTTGAGAAAAAACTTAGGGAGATAAGTTCAAAATACAAGTTGAAAACGTATTTTTTCCTTTTTTCCCTCTAAAATTTGATGATGTAATCAAATATTATTTTATTATTTCCACTATTATTTTATAATTTCCTTAGGAGGCCCATTTTAGACCTCAAAATTCCCCTAATGGGACAAAGTTTTCCTCGGATTTATGCAGCATTGGATAACCGACAGCAAGATCATCAAGCATATATCATTGAGATGGATGGTAAGCTTTGTGATCAAGTTGTTTCTATTTTGATTTACCCTGGATCTAATTATAGTTATGTTAAGCCTAACTTTATGGATAAGTGTGGTTTTAATAAAGAAGTGCATGCATAATCTTGGTTAGTACAATTGACTACAGGTACAAAGAAGAGAGTTCATCATTGGGTAAGAACTTGTGCATTTGAATTGAATGGTATGCCTACATCAGCACATTTGAATGTATTTCCATTAGGATCATATAATATGATTTTGGGTATGGACTAGTTATATCTTCATAGGACCAAAGTGGATTGTTATGAAAAAGTAATTTAATGCTTGGATGAAAATGGGAAACAAAGAATCATGCAAGGTAAGAAGAATTTAAGATTAGTTAGGATGGTGATAGATATGCAGGCGAAGCACAGTCATAAAAGAGGGTGTTTGTTATTTTCCGTGCACATTTCTAATAAGGTAAGGAGGATGAGGATGCAGAAATATTGGGCAGGTAGCCATTTTTACAACAGCTTCAAGATGTATTTCCAGCAGAGATTTTAGAATTTTCACCTCACAGGGAAGCATACATTTCTATTTAGTTGGTACCATAGGCAGCACCAGCATCAAAGGCATTGTACAGGATGAGCACTCTAGATTTAGTAGAGTTGAAGTTTCACTTAAAGGAAATTCTTAACAAGGGATACATTATGCCAAGTGTATCGCCATGGGGCGCACCGATATTGTTTATAAGTAATAAGGATGGTACTCTTAGGTTATGCATCTATTATAGGCAATTGAACAAGGTGACCATCGAGAATAATTATCCATAGTCGAGGATTTATGATTTATTTGATCAATTTAAGGGAGAAATAGTGTTCTCAAAGATGGATGTGGGATCAGGATATCATCAGGTATGCATCAAGGAAGAGGACATATACAAGACAACTTTCAGGACCAGGTATGGGAATTATGAGTTTTTTATAATTCCATTTGGTTTGACTAATGCTCCAACTACTGTTATGTGCTTGATGAATCATTAGGGAATTTGACGGCCTAAAATGGGCCTCCTAAGAAAATGTACAACAAAAATAAACTTTATAAACAACCAATAGGATTCAAGATGATGATGTCAACCATGGGGGATGATTCACCATTTTTTAAACACAAGTAAAATATTAAAAAATAATAAAATAATAAAACTATTTTTTCAACTGTATTTCAACTTATCTCCCAAAATTTCTTTTACTCAAATTTAGAAGTGGGGACCATTGGACAGCTTAATTTTAATTCAAGGGACCCATGTCGTGATACTGATGAACTCTACTACAAGAAATGAGAAATACACAAAAACGGATTGTAATCAATGCTTTTTATGTATTTCTCATTTTTCCTGTAGTAGGACCCATTGAAAGTATGCAACATGGGTACTCCTTGGATGAGGAATTAAATTTCGCATCCAATGAGTACTCCCGCTCGAAATTTGAGTAAAAACTTTGGGAGATAAGTTGAAAATATGAGTTGAAAAAGTAGTTTTTTCATTTTTCCCTCTAAAATTTGATGATGTCATCAAATCTTATTTGATTTTTCCACTATTATTTTATAATTTCCTTAGGAGGCCCATTTTAGACCTCAAAATTCCCCGAATGAGTGTGTTGTGTCTTTATTTGGACAAGATTTTATTTCCATTCATTGATGACATCTTGATATATTATAAGAATGAGGAAGAACATGAAAAGAATTCAGTAGTAGTATTGATATTGTTGAGAGAGCATTATTTGTATGATAAGCTTAGTAAATGTCACTTTTTTCAAACAAAGGTACACTACTTGGGGCATGTGGTCTCCAAGGATTGCATAGCAATAGATCAAAAGAAGATAAGGGCTAACATGGAGTTGGAATCTCCTAGAAATGTGGATGAGGTAAGGTCCTTTATGGGGTTAGAAGGTTATTACAGGAGGTTCATCATGAAATTATCATAGATTTATTGTCCTATTATGTTGTTGCAAAGAAAAGGTAAGAAGTTTGAATGGAAAGAGAAATGTGCAATGAGTTTTGAATAGTTGAAACAGTTGTTGAAAAATGCTCCAGTTCTAAAGATTTTAGATCCAAAAAAATATTTTGTGGTGTGTATAGATGCTTGCAAGAGAAGACTTGGTGGAGTTCTTATGCAGGAAGGATAGGTAGTATTCTATGAATCATGAAAATTGAATGAGAACAAGAAAAATTATCAAACACGTGATCTATAATTGGCAGCGATCATCCATGCATTGAATATGTGGAGGCAATATCTTCTTGGCAGGAGATTTATATTGATGAGCCATCATAGTGGGTTGAGATACTTTTTTGAATAACTAAATATGAATTCCAAGAAATATAGATGGTTAGCCATGATTAGTGAGTTAGACTCTAAGATAAGGTACATTAATTGTAAAGATTACATGGTTTCACATGCTCTTATAAAACGGATACAGGTGAATCATATAGCAGCTATGATTTCTTATGGGTAGACTTATAGGATCAAATATTATAGGTATTTCAGTGGGATAAAAGGTACACGGAGCTCAGGCACAAGTTACAGCAGATTACAGGTATAATTACAGGTAAAGGTAATGATACAGGTATAAGTACATGTAAAGGTGTAGGTACAAGTGCACAGGATCTGGACTATTGTCTCAAAGCAGATGGCTTGATCAGATTTAGGGACATGATCTATTTACCAGATAGCAATGAGCTCTAGAAGCTTATATTGAGGGAATTCCATGCCAAGTCATATTCAGGTCACCCAAATTATCAAAATACATTGACAGCAGTGAATAAGTTTTATTATTGGACGAATATGAAAAGGTTGTGGCGTATTTTGTTGCTATATGCTTGGACTATCAATAGGTGAAAGAAAAATGTAAACATCCAGGTGGACTATTATAGTTGATTTTGATTCTAGAGTGTAAATGGGAGGTAATTTCTATGGATTTATCATAAGTTTGTTGAGGACATCTAGACAACATGATTCCATCATGTTGTGGTGGACATATTGACAAAGGTAGCACACTTCCTTCCAGTGAAGTCTACTTATTTGGCTAGTGATGTAGCACAGATATTCATTAGAGATTTGGTCATATTACATCGTGTTCTGAGGAATATTGTGTTAGACATGGATTCCAAGTTCAGTTCTATGTTCTAGAAATATTCATTTGTTGGTTTGGGTACAGAATTGGCCTTCAATAAATATTATCATCCACATACATATGGACAGATGAAGAGGGTCAACAAGATATTGGACGCCATTTTAGGATGTATGTGATGCATCAGTAGAAGAGATGGAAGGATTTCAGTCTGCTAGTTGAGTTTACATACAAAAATGGGTATCATGAGTCATTGAGGATGATTCCATTTGAGACACTCAATGGACAGAGTCATAATACTCCTATCAGTTGGAATGATCCAGTTAAAAGGATAATGATTGGACCCAACATGTTGGCAGAAATGGAATAGGAAACATTGGTGATCAAGAAGAATTTGAAATCAGCACATGATAGGCAGAAAATTTATACAGATTAGAACATGTTGTTTAAGGAGTTTCGGGATGGGGAAAAGGTGTACTTGTGCATCAATCCCAAGAAGAGCTCCTTGAGGATCATATCATGTTCCAAGTTGGAACCTTGGTATTGTGTACCTTTTAAGATTATTGAGAGGATTGGACCAGTAGATTACCAACTTGCACTGCCTCCGACATTTAAATTCCATGATGTTTTCCATGTTTCATTGCTTAATAAGTATTTTAAATACATTGATCATGTGATTGATTTTTCTGTATTGAAGGTGGAGCCAAAAGGAGAATTCCAATTGGAACCTCAGTGCATTTTGTAGAGATATATGCTCATGCTCCAAAACCAAGCAATTGAGTAGGTTAAAGTGAATTGGAATCACTTTGGGCCTGATGAAGCTACAGTCGGCTAAGTTTTGGTCTTGACCCAATTTCAACTTGTACTTCACACCAAAAAATCCCTATACACCGCCCTTTTCGGCAATGACCTGCAAGAAAATCATAGTCTCACCTAAGGTGGCTATGGGTGGTTGCAGAACCAGGTTTCTGCAGCCTTAAGGGACTGCGCGAGGTGGATTTACTTCACTTTTATATACTTAATCAATATATTAATAGATATATTACTACTATGTGGTCATGGCTCAAGCAATTAATTCGCATCATTCAGATAAACATAAGCACATTACAAAATAAGATAAATTATGTTGTCATTACTTCACATAAACAGGTAGAAAGAAAACACTACACATGTAAACATAGAATATTCCCAAAATTATCTTATTTATTATGACAAGTCTCTTCAGTACATTCACTTATCTGGCCTGCATGCATAATTGCAGGTGGTCTATGCACAAAGTTACAAACTCTTCAAGGCCTCCACGCAAATAGCTATGGACCCTTCCCCTTATGGCCAAAAACAGACTAAAGATAGATAACCCACATTCTTGTGCTCATCACCTATCATAACCTAACTTCAACAAAGCCTTAAATTTCCTTATATAGCTTTACATCAATACAAAACCATGGTCCATATACCATGGGCTCTGAAAAAATAACTATCTAAATCTGGAAACCCATTACAAAATGAGGGGCTTCGACCCACCCCGAAGCCCTTAAACATTGTGTGGTAGATTTATCTTCAAGTTACCACACACTTTTATCCTAAATATGCAGATTCTTACAAAAAATAAACCAAGTTGGGTTGCACCCAACAAGCCCCCAGCAATCACATGTGACTCGTACCGATTCACTCAGCTGGTATGCCCTGAATCTTCGTTCTTATGTTGTCTTAGGCCTTTTTGAATGGCTGAAGTATCTCTGGAATATAATTTTATTTCTGGCACACTTGTCTGAGTGACTTCTCTACTATGGATCTAATTTTCTTTTGAAGCACCTCTTTATGCCTTTGTCGCATCTCCTTGAAATTTTCATCTACCACCTGGGAAAGTTGACTGACCTGACCGTGCCATGGTTGAGTCCTCGATGTTATCAAGTACTCTTTTTTCTAAAGATCTTAGATCTGAATTTGAATATTATTTCCTTCAGTGATCCTCACGAGACTCGGTGATATTGCTAAGGTCCTCGCAATTTCTCTAATTTCTTCCAATTACTTCTACTTCACCTATATATCTTCCTCAATCCGCTAAATGTTTGTATCCTTCTGCAGTGAGGCTGAAATCTCTATAGTGTCATATAATAATTTCCCACATTCCTTTATTGTGGTGGAGATGCCTTCCAGTGAGGTTTTGAGATCTACTTCCCTCTACTCTAGCACCTCTGGTGGTGTGACTAGCTGAAAGCTAGTTGCATCTCATTAATATATACTCGATGCTCAAACTTCAACTTCTCATTGTTTTTATGTAATTCGTTGATCGTGAGGGTGAGCTTTGCAACCTTGGTTGTTGGTGCTTCCTTGGCACGAACCTTAACGTCCAGAACTTCACTGTAATTTTTACTTATGAATTTTCATTGTTGTTGTTGGTGCATCTCATCTCTTTCCTTGAGCACCCGATCGAGCTCTTTCTTCATCACATTTATTTCCTTATACACCTTCATAGTGAATTTTGAAGTGATTTTTTCTCATCCCCTCAATTCTTCTATGATACTTTGGTGTAACTTGTGAAAATTTTGTGTTGGTAGCACAATGATGTTCATATTGATTCTTTTCCATGATTTTGTGCACTCTCTATCCTCTACAGCTTCAAATTGTATCACTCTGCCTAGTACCTGCAAAATTCTCAAACCAATTTGTGCCTCTATTGGGTGGTCTAGCTGCACTGGTTGACTTGCATGTGTTTTTTGATTTGTTGGTTTCTCAGTTGTCTCATTATTTGTGTCAACACCTTCAGCTTCTACATGCCTCACTGAAATTATGTCAATAATTTTGTATAGTGATCCTCTATTTTGTTATGTATTTATTCTATGAAGTGTTGTACCATGTCACCAATTTCATCAATGTCCCTGTCACTGAGGCCCAATGGCTTTACATGTTTGGATCGGTCTACCTTATGCTTCTTTCGTTCACTTGGAATATACATTGTAGGTACCCTCTTCCTTATGATAAATGGTGAAACTTCTAGATCCACATCGCTAGGAGGGTCTCGGCCACCCTATTCTTGTTCTTGCTTCGTTCCTTCAGTATCTTCTATATCTTTCTCTATTTATGACTCTGCATATTTTCCTATCTCTTTGTCCTTTCGAATAGTTCCCACGTGTTGCCCGACATCTTTCTTTACTTCTTTGCTTCCTACGGTTGGATTCATCTAGTTTATAGACCATCACTTTATGAACTCTACAAGGTCATCCTCTGCGACCAAATATGGAAAAAGATGCCATTCCTTCATTGGATCCATTTTGGATTTCAGTATACCCTGTGAAAATTAGCTTTTAAATCGGAGATGCTCCAATATTTCTCATACAAACTAGGTGACATATTGGGACATTGATTCACCACCATATGTAGGTCCATCTACATTGATACCCAAAATGTCTTGTTTTCCTATGTGCGCATCGATTCCTTGGAAAACCAGAGACAGGGTTACCTCACAGCTTCGCCCACATCTCGTTTTGCTATAATAAACTATGACTCCGTTGGTCCCTTGTATGCCAATAATGCGATGATCAACAACAACCATGCATAGTGAAAATTTTTCCCTTCCTCTTGCGCATCACGGAAATCCTCCAAGAACTCCTTTCAAAAAAATCCATCCCAATTAAACTACACGCCTTTACTACACTGTGTCACTAAGGAGACCACAGCTACTGGGACTTCATTCACTCTACACATGCACATGATTTTCCCTGCAAGAATGTGTGCGGTGAAGCACACCCTTGGTCATTGATAGAACTTATGTCATATCCCCTTAACTTCTTTATCATCTCATACTTCTTTTTCATGTCATTGGTGACTGCCTTATCCTCACTTTTCCCCATGAACTCCTCGGTTGGGTTCTTTCCCTGGTATGGTACGTATTGATTCTTCTTATCAACATTTTGTTTATTGGGATCCTCTCTTCTAGCTAGATTGTGTTGATGGCACTTCGACCGAAGTGTAGCACATTCAAAATATTTAACAACCTTGCCCTTTGCAATCCTTCAGCCCACTAGTGTGGCTCCAACCTGGCGAATTTACCCTCCTAGTAATATACTTTGCGTAGGTACCTACTTGGCTCAAATTATGGGTACTTACTTCGATCATTGAAGTCCCAATCTTCCATCTTCAACTGCATAAATTTCCCCACTAGTTCTCCTTCAAATGGTAGTTTTTCGGGCAGCAAAAATGTGAAGACATTGAACTTCACATTATCAGGGTCTTTAACCATCTCAACACCCATCTTCCTTGGCAGTACATATGGTGGAAGTACTGAGAGAATATATGCATCATCTGTCTCCTTCTCTTCTAGCTTAATTTTCTTCCTCACTTTCATCGATCTCCATCGGTTCCTTCCCCTTCTACCTAGGTTGCTTGTCCTGTTTCTTCTTCGAATAGTGCTCCTTAGCTACTTTCTTCCTTGGAGATTTTCTAACTGCAGGGACCGCAACTAGTATTTTTTCTTCATTTTTCTTCAGTTGCACTTTTGTGGTGGTTTTCTTTTGCTGCTTCCTCAGCCTGTCACACTCAGTGTTCAAGCTTCCATAATTCTTGTTAAGCCTTTCTTCACAAATTCCCTGGAAATTTATTTAAAACTCCTCTTAGACATACAACAAGATGCGTGATTTTTACTTGGTCACAAATTCACAATTTGAATTCTCCAAAGTGCAAAGTATGAAATGTGGAGCAAGACGAGGCTTTTATAAATAATTTGAATTTTGAACCCCATGAATATCTTAGATCTTGTTGATTTAATGCAAATATGGTAGCATATTCAACTATTTATGCTTCATAAATGAATTTCCCCCACTCCTTTTAATGGAAATTTTCATTTTAACGAAATTTTTTTCTTTCCAATGGTCATATTTCCGGTCATATTTGAAGGACCTTCACTTGTGTTGCAATAATCCTTCCTTCATCATGCTTATTTTGAACTTAGACATACTCCTAAAAATTGCATAGTGATCATCCTTTAGCGTTGTTCTTTAGGACTTCACCATACCCCTAAATATCACATAGTGATCTTCCTTCAGTAATGTCCCTTTTTGTAGAGTAGTTTATAGTCCAATTCCCACTTTCAACTGCATGTGGCACTAATATTTTCATCCCTTTGTATTTCAGTGCACAAATTCATGGATAGAAGTGTCCTTGTATATCTTCAATCTTCTACCATGCACTCAAACTATAATGAACCCTCCATCTAGCTTAGCGAGTTGAATTGCGCCACCATCAGAGGCGTGCTTGAAGATATAGGATCCCAACCAATGCATTTTTAATTTCCCTAGGAATTTCACAAATTTTATATCATACAATAGGACAAGATATCCTTCCTTGAATGTATTTTTCTTGATGTGTCTATCATGCCGAGATTTCTCCCTTAATTTTTGTACTTGCTAATGAAAACCTACTATAAACTTGTCTTCTTCAGAGAAGGCAATATTTCTATCCTTTCTTCCATGATATCATGGTCTACCATGTCCGTGAATGCTACGATTCTTAAACTTTACATAATGGACTCCATATTCATGATTACTTCTTGTCCATATACCAGCCTAAAAGGTGTTTGGTATGTCAATTTCGTGCATGTTGTCGTATATTCCCATAACACCACTGGAATCCTTAAATCTGAGTCATTTCTGTTCACAATGCATACTTTTGTGATTGCATTCTCCATAATATTATTGAAAGCTTTGACTGTCCCATTCACCTGTGGATGATATGGTGTACTCTTCTGATTATGTACTATAAATTCTTTAGTCAACGCCTCAATAGTCTTATGCAAGAAATGTGATCCCCTGTCACTCATCAAGATATTTGGACACCCAAATATGGACAAAATATATTCAAATATGAACTTCATAGCATTATTTGTGTTTTAAAACTTCACTAGTAGTGCTTCGGCCCACCTCGTCAAATAATCAGTTGCAGTGATTATGTGTCTTGTGTCGGTATTATTTCCAGGTGAGTTAATAGGTCCAACAAAGTTAATAGCCCATTTTCCAAATGCTTGCAACATCAATTCTGGAGTTAATGGTATTTTGTCCCTTCTATATGGCTTCCCTATTCTCTGGAATGCACCATATACTCGACAAAAATCCCTTTCTTCCTATGCATTTTTGGCCACCATAACCCAACTCTCAAGATCTTCTACTTAGTGGTCTTTCCTACATAATTCCCTACTGCATCTCCTCCAAGATCTTCTGCCAAAATATTATGCCTTTCATACTCAAGGATGTATCTGCGTAGTATTTCATCTAGTCCCATTTTGTATAAATTTCTTACAATCAACGAGAAATCCTTTGCTCTTACTACCAGCTCCTTATTTTGTTGCATAGTGTACTCCGCGGGCACCATTCTTGTGGCCAGACATTAAATAATATTTGTGAAGTGATCATCTACGACCATGATTGAGAATAATTGTGCATCGGGAAATTTATCCTCGATACTTGTGGGTTATTCTCCTATCTCTATCATTGACATATGATCAGGCCCCAAATTCAATCTTCCTAGCTTGACTACAACTTCAAAATCGTACTCCTGTAACAACAACAACCATCAACAAATTTTTCCTCCTAAAACAGGCTTATTCACCAAATACTTTAGTACGAAGTGATCAGTGAACATATTGAAGTGTGTTCCCAACAAATAATGATTGAAATTCTATAATGCATATACCATCTCTAACCCTTCTTTCTATGTCGTGTAATATTTTTTCTCTGCATTGGACAATTTTCTGCTTGCAAAGGCTATGGGGTGATCAATTTCTCCTATTTTGGGCTGAGCCAATACTGTATCCAATGCTATGCAAGATGCATCTACATGCACATGAAATTCCTTATTTTAGTCTGGGAAAACCAGAATAGGCACAATTACCATCTTCTCGTTTAGTATGTGCATACCCCTTTGTAAACTTTCTTTAATAGCCAGTGTGTCCAAGTGTCGTGCATAGTTGTTTCATAGTCTTTGGTGGATCTAGGTTTACAATAGCAGCAATATTTGCAGGGTCCACCATGATCTTGCTTACAAATAACATGCCCCAGTAATATACCAAAAGGTACACAAAAGGCACACTTCTTCAAATTCAATGATATTTTATATCACCTACAGGTATCCAACATCAAACTCAAGCTTGCAACAAGATTTTTCAACAAACCAAAGACAGTCCAATCATCAAACAAAACCACCAGAAATTTGTGTATATACTCCTTGAACGTTACGACTACAGCTCTAGAAAATATGACAGGATCATTCTTCAAACCAAAAGTCATCACTGTGTACTAGTAACAACCCCATTCTGTAGAAAAATTTGTCTTATGTCTGTCATCTGGCACAATTATGATCTTATGATAACCCAAAAATCCATATGTTAAAGAGTAAGCCTCATGTCCCCCTACATTGCCAATAATTCATATGTGAATGGGGTGGGAAAGGGGCCATGCAAACATGCATCATTCAGTTTCCTTAGGTCCACATATACTCTGATCTCATCCTTTTCCTTCTTTTCTTGAACTACCATGGAGCTTACCCATTCAAATTCTTTGACCAATTTAATGATCCCCGCTTTCATCATTTTCTCTAATTCTGCCTTCACTTTTTCCTTGTATTTCAGATTCAATCTATAGGGTCTTTCCTTTATTGGCTTTGCGGCATGTTACAAACTAATCCTCATAACTCCTAGGTCCAATACTATTCCCTTAAATTCAGAAAAATTTGTGGGAAAGAGCTCTTGATACATGTGTAGAAGCTCTGCAACTTTGTTAACTATGTCTTCATCCCAATAATCTCCAATCATTGCAAATTTTGGTTCTTTGTTTGATCTGATATTCACCTTCTTTGTCTCTGTGGGTTGTGCTATATCAATTATTTCAGGTTCTGGTCTAGCAACTTCATGATGTCCTTATGATTTTGGAATGTCAATATTGCACGGATCCTCATCATCCTCTTCCATGGTCACATTATAGCATTCCATTGTGTTTTTCAACTGTGCGGTCCAATCTGGCTATGTCCATGTTAGTGCAGTTGTGTTCTTAAAAAACCCTACTCTGAATTCCTGAAGGGCTTCATCTATGCGGGGAAAGTCATCTTCAAAATTCAATTTCAGTAGGAATCCTTAAACCAAATTTTTCCAGTTCGTCATTCCATTTTGCAGTTTTTTCTCAAGATACCAATTCATAGGTATCATTTAAAATGTGTGAAAAAACACATTTACCCACTCTGGTTCTGGAAATTCTCCCGAAACTGAAGTCCAACGAAAAATATGCTCTCGAGGGCTAACCTTTTCATCATATTTTAATTTCATTCTGGTATTTATAAGGCCAAATCTGACCTTCATCAGCTTGTGATACTCTTTCCAACTCCCTATATTCACTTTAAGAGTACCCCATCATCTAGCAAGTGTAGACCTTAGGGCGACATCCAAAGCTTGGAACATATATTATTCTGGTATTTTGCTTTCAAATATATCAAGAATAAAACTTACGTCTCCTATCCCATCATAATCAGGAAAATCACGTACCTATGAAGTTATGTAGTGAAGTGATCTTGTGATTTTGGCACATCGTCTTGTAGAAACTTCATGCAACCTATTCTGCAAATTTTTTAGTTCTTCATTGGAATCTTTAGTATAGGAATTGTCTTGTTCCTAGCTTAACCTTCCATCTGCAATGGGATTAATCCAATCTTCCTCCTTAACTTTTATATTTTAAATTTTGTCAATTTCTACGTCATAGTATTCATCACGGACAGGCTCTATATAGTGCACTCTTCCTGATGGGTCTAGAGGAACAATGACCCTCAGATCATCCTTTTCGAACACCATTTGTCTCTTCTTCAAATTTATTATTGCCACAGTATGGAAAGCCAAATTGAATCCAAGCAGCATCGGGTATTGATTATTATCATCTACAATTTCAATTACTTATAAATCTACAAGAGTGTGCACTCCTTTAATATCTACTACAATGCCAGATAACCTTCCCATAGGGATGATATTCTATTGGTTGGCCATCCTCACCTAGATCGGCGACCACTGCATTTTTGGACGTCCCATATACTCCCAATTTTTCTTAGGTAACACATTGGTATCATATCCCAAATCTAGGATTACCTGATCCATATCATATTCCATGATCTGCATAGTTAATCTCATTTCCTTCCCGACTCACTTCTTATGTCGATGTAAAATTTTTACGACGCGTTGATCAATTTTTGGGACTTCTCTATCAACGCAGGAGTCTAGCAAATCCTGAAATCCTTCGACAACCTTTTGATTCCTCAGCAGCTTCATGCAAGTCTGCAAGAAAGCTCTTAAAATACTTGGACAAAATTTTTCAGTTGAGTAGTTACTTTAGGGTTGTCCTTCTTGGGGATTAACTTCTGCAATGGCTGCACTTTAGATGTCAAAGCTCCAGGATCCATGAAGGTTCACTTTGCCTCTCTAAATGTTTCTCTTTATGTCTAAATACTAAATCCAGGGGATATTTTTGTGGTTTTTTTCACCCATGTATCTTCCATTGGCCTCTTACCTTTTGCTTTATCATCCCATGTCAAAACTACACTTCTTGTCACGTTGCTAATGTGTGGTTCATCCTCCTTTGGTTCATTAGTCATCATTTGAAAATTTTGTGTGGGAGGTTGGTACCCTCTCTCCTGCGTCTTTTCCATAAGTACCAGACATTCTTCTATCACATGATCCAAATATTTGCAATACCTATAGGTGGAAGTAGGATTCTACCAATCTCTTACATAGGCTCATGTTTGTCCATAGTTATAACAGATAGTTTGGTCGCACCCTCGACCAGCTCCTCGTCCTTGTCCTTGTCCTTAGAAACCTTCTCAACCAGAAAATTATCCTTAATCGTCACATGTATATCCTTCAACTTGAATTATATAAGCATCAGCAGTTTGTTCCATCTTCAATTCATAACTTCGACAGCTCTTCTCATCATGCCCTATTGACTTATAGAAGTTTCAAAATAGTTGCCTAGGGATCTACACATAATTTTGTAATAAATAACATTGATCTGGATGATGTTGTCTTGTAGTTCATCATATCTCACACCATAGGCCTGATCCTAGATTCAATTGATTAGGTGCTCCACTAGCCAAGTAATCTCCGAAAACAGGGAATTTTTCCTTAAAATGGCCTTCAGCTTTGCACTTTATACACCAAACTTATGATCTAACTTATGTTCTGACTTCCTTACCTTTCTTCAGATCTTGCAGTTCCAAGGTCAAATTTTCTAGTTGAGTATGAATCTATTGTACTCATGCATGAGTATCTCCCACTGGTGAAACTTCCAAATTCATTGCAATTTCCAGAGCTTCGACTTGAGTTATTATTTTTTGTTGTGTTAAGGGAAACCTGATATGTGGCACCAACGCAACTATAAACCATTCCTTATGTTGTTCTTCAGGAATGCTAAATCTTACTTGTCTCATTAACATTTTGAATCTTTGATCCAATGATCCGAATTTGAATGTTATTTTTGTTGTGCTAATTTCATCTTCATATTTATAATTAAATTTATCATCATTTGCTTCATGTGCATAGGTTTCTTGAGGTGTTTGTGAGTGTTAAACATGTAAATAATTGAATTTCATTTTAAATTCATGAGCATAAAAACATTAAAACATAATGCTGAACAAAAGAAATAAAATGTACAGAAAACCATCATAATGATCCATTAACACATTTTTTTTATGAAGGAATTCACCCCTCCTGGGATACATCTCCTTGGTCCAGCTTCCATGGCTTGGGCCTATGTATTATCTCAAATTTTCAAAAACTATTTTTTGCATTCATCTACTACTCCTAAAACCTACTCCAATGTGTTCAGAACATCAAAATCTACTAGGATAGACTCTTCCTGAGCCAAAAATGGTCAAAATTTTCTCTAGTTTTGCTTCGTTCAATTTTTCCCTAGAAATCGCCTCCAAAACTGGAGAGAACTCCAATTAGCGTAGCTAAATCTGGAGTCCCATTGCAAATAGAAAACTCTACCAACCATGCCGCTAAAATTAAGCGGGATTAATTAAATGATAAAGTGGAATTAATGTTAAGATAAGTTGTACTTTATGCACTACGCATGTTTTAACATACTATGGATTAGAATTTTTATTAGCACTAAACATCGTGATTAGTGTTAATAAATCTGGCCTTTAATATAATCCCGCGCAATTTAAAAAAATTTGTCACTCCTAGTCATAGTCATCGGTTCCGTGGTGAGGGGGTTGACCCCCTCCTTTCCCCTGCTGGTGCATATGAACGATTTCAAATGATAAGTCGAACCCGTTATATTATAATAAATATGGTGGTGGCTTGGTGGTAATCTGGGCGATTGGCGTGGGGGAGGTCACGAGGTCAACCCTAACCTCCGTCCGTCCCTTGGTAATATTTTTCTCCAATATGATATGTGCCACCTATGATATAGTTAAAACCTTTGATATAGTTCAACCTTTGGTAAATATGAAATATATTTCAAACTTTGACATATATATATAAAATGCGCCCAACCTTTGATATATGAAAACTTTACCATAGCAAATGAAATTCACAGTTTGACAAACAGTTGAAGTTGGACCTTGGAAGGGGGCACGTGACGGACTCCGAGCCAGCCATATGTCCTCATGCCATTGGTTCTTAAAACCTCCAATATAATTGAAATAAGCCACCCTCCTTAGAAACCATCCACATTCTAACACTTGGCATGGTGTCATTGGGTGAAATGGGGGAATATTCCCAAAATATCCCTTTTTTGCTAACTAGGTTGCCATGTCACCTGTCTGTCCTTTTCTACAACATTTTTAGGTTTTTAAGAAAATGAAGAGCAGACCATAACATTCACAAGCAAAGTCAGTTTTTGAAATGAATTCCACCATATACTTGGTGACGAGCTCTTCGTTGTCGTTTAGGTTCCAATTGATTCTGAGCACTTCCATTTTTTATATTAACACTGAGCCTTTGATCATTCCTCCCCACTAGAAGAATTTTGGACCCCAAAAGATACTATCAATTTTTCAGCAGGTGAGGATACAGCTCCCTCACCTTCTCAATCTCCATCCATCTGGCCTTGGAAGTATTTTTTCCCTTGAGCCCCACTCGAAGGTATTCGACATTCCCTCTCCTTGAAGTTCTGGTTCTTCTATCAAGTATGATATCTTGCTGAAGTTCATCAAGATACTCTGGTGAGAAATCATCTATTAATGGTAGATGAACATGCTCTCCTTGATTATCAATCAACGGAGGCTCAAAAAATCTCAAATTCTCAACATTAACAACTGAGTATATTTTCATATAAGGAAGAAAATCTATCTTAAATGCATTGTTACCAATATTTTCCATAATTTTAAAAGGGCCATAATGGATTGTATGATGATTTTTACCTTCCCCTTGAAGTCTCTCTTTGCTGATATACAACAAAACTTCATCACCAACTTCGAATTTATGATCAATGAATTGTTTATCATGCTTTTCCTTGTAGCTTCTTTAACTCTTTCCAAGTTTTTCTTGCATTGTGTGATGTACCAACTGAATTTTCTCAATGAAATTCTTCGCTTTATCTATGTCTCTATCACCATCAATAGCAACATCTTTCCTAAATATGAATTCCAATTGTGGTCTTGGCAAGTACCCAAGACATGCCTCAAATGGAGAAGTATTTGTGGAATAATGTTTTTCCCTGTTGTATGCATGTTGAATGTAATGCAACTGTTCATCCCACAACTTGGGATGTTTGTTGTGATATCAGCTAAGAAGGTGAATGGATGTCCTGTTAACCACCTCAGTCTGTCCATTTGTTTGTGGATGAAAGTTTTACTCTTCTTCAAACTATTTTCCATCATGTCCCACAATTTTGACCAAAAATTCCCAACAAATCAGGAATCTCGTTCACTTACAATAGAAGTAGGAAGACCAAAATGAACCCATAAATTTTGAAATAAAATATGAGTTGTTTTTTCAGCTGTAATTTTCTTTTTACATGGCATCAAAATACACATTTTGCAGAACCTATCTACAACTACATACAAGTAATCATGACATTTCCTTGACATTGGAATACCTCCTACAAAATCCATTGAGATACTCTCCCAAAGACATGAAGGTACTGGAATTGGAGTGTACAATTCTAGTTTCCTATTGCTAGGTTTTCTTATTTCACACAAAGAACATCCTCTAATGAAATGATATACACTAACAAACATGTGTGGCCAATAACAATAACTTTGGAGATTCGTTACCATCTTGCCTACACCGAAATGTCCAGAAATCAATGAAGTGTGTGCCTCCCTTATGATACTGTATATTTATCCCTGTGGAATACATAACTTTCCCAAGTGATACAAAAAACTGTTACGTACATGGTAATATAACTCTTCAATGTGGTTTCCTTGACTCAAGCTTTCATACACATATCAAAAATCATTGTCATGTGAAAATTGCTCAATGTAACTTTCATGCATAACACAATTGTGCATGAGTATAATAGATGAATTTACAATAGGCCTAGAATGAATGTCAGCTACCTTATTATAGATTCCCCTTTTATACCCGATAACCAAATGAAATTGTTGTATAAATCACATCCAACTGAAGTGTCTTGATTTTTGCAACTTTGAGCAGGACTGTAAGTACTGCAATGGTTGATGGTCAGTATGGATAATGGTCTCCTTCCCCATCAAATAGTGTTTCCATTTCTTTACACTTTGTACCAGTGCATATAACTCTTTTTCATAAGTGGGATAGTTATTCACAGCTCCATTAAAAATTTCATAATGTAACGAAATGGGCTTACCATGTTGCATGAGAACTGCTCCCATGGCATAATCACTAGCATCTGTTTGAATCTCAAATGGTTGTCTAAGATCCAGAAGAGCCAATATTGATGTTGAACTGATATTTTATTTTAAAGAATCAAATGAGTTTTGCTACATATCTCCCCAATGGAAAACGTTCCTAACGCTTTTCAATTCATGTAACGAAGCTGCAATGGAAGAAAAATTAGTAATGAATTTCCTCCAATATTGTGTTTCCCAAGGAAATATTCTTAAATTTGTAACTGTATTGAGCTTGGTCCAATTCAAAATGACCTCAACCTTAGAGGGTTTTATATTCAGCTCACCTCCTCAAACAATGTGTCCCAAATACACTAAATAAGTCTTCCCAAACTTACACTTCGACATATTTAAAAATAAATGTTCTTTTTTCAAGACATCAAGTAATTTGTTCACATGAGTGACATGTTCATCCCTTGATTTTTTGAATATAAAAATATCATCTAAGTAAACAATGATGAATTCATCTAGAAATGGTCTTAATACAGCATTCATAACTCTCATGAAAGTAGTTGGAGCATTGGTAAGACCGAATAGCATAACAAGCCACACAAACAATCCTTGCCTAGTTTTAAATGTGGTTTTCCAAATGTCCTCTTCATCTATCCTAACTTGATGATAACCACTTCATAATTCTATATTAGTGAAATACTTTTCATACCTTAACTAATCAATAAAATCATCAATTCTTGGGAGTTGATAGTGTTTCTTTATCGTGATTTTATTTAGTGCATGTAAATCCATGCACATGCGCCAAGTCTCGTCCTTCTTTGTCACCAAAAAAATCGGTGAACCACATGGTGAAGTAGATGCGCGTATGATACATTTTTTAAGAAATTCTTTAATTTTCTTCTGGATTTCCATGCTCTCCATTATTGATAGGTGATACATGCCAATGTTTGGAAGTGGAACATCTTGCTGCAGTTTCATCTCATGTTGAATTCCCCTCTTGGGAAGTAACCCATTTTGGTTCCTGAAACATCTCGTCATGCTGACTTACAACATCAAACAAATAAAATTTTAATTTTTCATCACAACCTTCAAAAGATTCATATTCCATATCATTCTTTTTCTTGATCATGAGAAGCACAAAATTTTTACCTACATTAACTAGTCTCTTCATCTACCCTGCATTAACTAAAGAAATATTCAGCTTTTTGTGATGATCTCTCACAATATACTCCACTCCATCCTTGAGAAAATAACATTTGTTCTCATGGTGATAAAATACCACTTTCCTATCATACAAATATGGACTTCCCAAGATAATTCCTGAAATGTCAAGTGGAACCACATCTAACTCAACTTCATCAACAAAATTTGCAGTAATGGCAAACCTGAATATGCATTTCCTTGTAACTTGTAAATTTGCATTCTTAACTATCCAAACCAAAGGATATGGCTTGTAATGAGGTACAGTTTCAAGGTTAAGATTTTTGACCAATTATTCTGAATTCAAATTTTCTTGTGACCCACTATCAAATAATGCATCAATCTTTGTATGATTTGAGATCACCCTTACATGGAAAAACTCTATCTTGTTTCTTCATTTGGAGTGTTGTTGTGACAATTTGAGGAATTGGTGCTTGCTATGGTTTCTTTTCCCTTTGTGACCATGGTTGTAATATTATTCTCATCACTGGAATCAAATCCAAGATCTTGTTGTGTGGTAGAAGTCCTCTTTTGTTTCCCCTTGTTGTTTGGTTCTTAGGCCTTAGTTCGAGTTGTAATTTCCAACAGTGGGATTCATCATGCCCCTCTTTGGAACAATGTTTGCATGTAGTTTTATCCCCTTATTTCTTAACAATTTCATTCTTATTTCCCTTCCATTTTCCTCCCTTCTCTTTCACCTTACCCTTGAATGGATTCTTCTTACTACCCTCTTCCTAGATGTTCTTTCCCCTTGCTTCAAGGTGTGTGGATTTCACACAAACTTCATCTAAATTGATTGGGTTAAACATATGGATAGTTTGTCTCAAATAGGAATGTAAACCCCCAATGTATTTCAATAGAGTGTCTTAGGAATTCAAGTTTATTCCTAACAACAAATCCCTTTTCCTAAACTCTTTGGTATATTCTTGAAGTGTTTGACCCTTGAGTTGCCTAAAGTTTTTCCAAATCATAATGGATTTTTGCATGTAAGCCAAATTATAAAACTGCCTTTTAATTGAAGAAATAAACTCAACCCAAGAAATGAATATCTTACCATGGATTCACATTTACTCTTGAGTCTTTACTTCCCACCAAACTAGTTTTGCTCCTTCTAGCCTCAATGAAGCCAATTGGATATTTATGTCCTCTTCTTGTAGGTTCTTAATTCTGAAATAAACCTCCAATTGACAAATGAAAATGTCCAACTTCTCTGCATTTACCTCACCATTGTACATGGGAATTTCAAACTTAATGCCCAATTTGAGTAAGGGATTTTTTCCTTTTGGGGTTTTTGAGTGAGTATGGGTGGTTTTTGTGGTGGGAGTGGAAGATGATGCTGATGGTGATGAAGACGATGATGATGAAGATGGTGGAGATGAAGGAGGCTTTCCTCCACTACCCTTTGAATCCTTCTCTTCATCCTTCTTGCCTTCTGGGGCTCCCTCTCCATGTGGATACTTAGAATTCTCTCCAACCATCCTGGTGTTCCTCTCTTCAAAGAGGATCCTAACCCTCTCATTTAGGTCATATAAATCCTTATTAATTTCTTCCTCTTATGAAAGACCTTCAGTCACTCCTACACCTGACATGATGTCTATGGATTTAAGCTCAACTTTTGGTGCAACTTGTACCTCCTCAATCTCATCTAGAGATAAAAATTGAGGTGCTTCAAGTGTAGTTGGGAATGAAACTTTGGGGGAGATGGTGACCTTATTTCTCTCCTCCTTCTAGTCCTTACCTCGGGACTAGCAACCAATAGTTTCCCTTCTCCTCTCTGCAACTTCAACCTTGTAAGAATCACAAATTCTCAACAATTAAAACAATACTTGCACAAAACTCAAGAAAATCAAGCAAATAACCTTTGCTCCGATACCATCTTGATCTGAATTTAAATGTTATTTTTGTTGTGCTAATTTAATCTTCATATTTATAATTAAATTTCTCATCATTTGCTTCATGTGCATAGGTTTCTTAAGGTTTTTGTGAGTGTTAAACAAGTATATAATTGAATTTCATGTTAAATTCATGAGCATAAAAACATTAAAACATAATGTTAAACAACAATAATAAAATGTACAAAAAACCATCACAATGATCCATTAACACAATTTTTTTATGAAGGAGTTCACCCCTCCCAGGCTACATCTCCTTTGTCCAGCTTCCATTGCTTGGGCCTCTGTATTAGCTAAAATGTGAAAATATTATTTTTTACATTCATCTACTGCTCCTGAAACCTACTTCAATTTGTTTAGAACATCAAAATATTCTTGGATAGACTCTTCCTGAGCTAGAAATGGTCGAAAATTTCTCAGTTATGCTTCATTCAATTATTCCCTAGAAATATCCTCCCAAACTAGAGATAACTCCAGTTAGCGCAACTAAATGTGGAGTCTTGCTACAAATGGTGGACTCCGCTAAATCCTCTGCTAAACTTAAGAGGGATTAATTAAATGATAATCTAGAATTAATTTTAAGATAAGTTGCAATTTATGCGCTAAGCATGTTTTAAAAAACTGTGCATTGGCATTTTGATTAGCATTGAACACCATGATTAGTGTTAATTAATCTGCGCTTTAATATAATCCAGTGCAATTTAAAAATTGTCACCGCTTCTAGTCATAGACGTCGGTTCCGTGGTGAGGGGGTTGGCCCATGAGGTTGGCCACCTCCTTTCCCCTGCCAGTGCATATTAACGATTTCAAATATAATTCGAACCCATTATATTATAAGAACTATGGTGGTGGCTTGGTGGTAAGCCAGGCGATTGGTGCAGGGGAGGTCACGGGGTCAACCCTGACCTCTACCCATCCCTTGGTAATATTTTACTCCAATATATATGCACCACCTTTGATATAGTTCAACCTTTGGAAATATGAAATATATTTCGGACTTTGACATATATATAAAATGTGCCCAACCTTTAATATATGAAAAATTGACCATAGAAAATGAAATTCAGAGTTTCACTAACATTTGAAGTTGGACCTTGGAAGGGGGCACGTGGTAGCCTTTAGGCTAGCCATGTGCCCTCATGCCATTGGTTCTTAAAACCTCCAATACAATTGAAACAAGTCACCCTCCTTAGCAAGCATCCACAGTCTGACACTTGTCATGGTGTCATTGGGTGAAATGGAGGAATATTCCCATAATATCCCTTTTTTGCTGACTAGGCTTCCATGTCACATGTATGTCCTTTTCTACAAAATTTTTAGTTTTTTATGAAAATGAAGAGCATACCATAAATTTCACATATGGAGTCATTTTTTATTAAATGAATTGCGTCAGATTCATGGTGACGAGCTCTTCGTTGTCGTTCACGTTCCAATCGATTCCTAGCACTTCCATTTTTAAGCTTAACATTAAGCCTTTGATCATCCAACTCCAAAATAGACTCATTTTTCGTATGTTTTATGATCTCCTTTGGTTCGATAATACATTATGATTGCTATTTTGGCTTCTTAAATTCTGAAGTCATCATTTTCTTTGTATCATCCATTGAAGTAGCCTGAAGAGTCGTAGAATAATCTATGTACCATGTCTTCCCGCAGCGCAATCAAATTCTATGCCTTCTTTACATCTTCTTCAGTGATCTATTTTTATTTCCATACTGCCTTAGCTACAAACCAAAATTTCTTAGGATATTATGATTTGAGTCCTCTAAATATAGGTAGCTTGATATCATCATCCATGTTTCTCCATAGGGGGTTAAGGGGAGGGGAGGGGGAGGTGGAGGTGGTGTTGGAGGGGGACTAGGGGAACTATGGGAAATGGTACTGGGGTAAGGGGAGTAGTGGGATGGGGAATCCCAGAGGTTCATTTATTATTCCCACCTCCTAGGTTCGACACGCCTCTAGGGGTTTTTGGATTACTTCTTTCTTCTTCACTTTCATATTCTCCTAACAAGGGGTTGTAATCTATCTCAATAAATTTATCACGATCTACTTTGTATTTATTTCCACTCCACGTAGATCTGGCTCCAAAATTAAGCCCAAACATTAATATGACTTCATTCATAGTACGTCCTTTTTGTTACACCATTTTTTTGGTCATATAACCTATTATCATTAGATGAACCCAAATACACCATGTAAGACCAATTTTACCCTAAGTAAAATTGCTTTCACCACATTTTTCAATATTGCATGGTCATATTTAACCCAAAACAAGGAAATCAATTAAATAAATCATTATTTATTTGATTATTTCCTAAGAATAAGTGATTCAAATCATTATTTAAATAATATTCTTAGTTAAATTTGACTAAATCAAATATAAATAATTAAATAAGCCATTATTTATTTAATTACATTCCCCTCATTTCCCTTAAATAATAAATAAATCATTTATTTATTTGTTATTTACAAATAAAGGAATTGACCCAAGTCAAAAACCCTTTTCCCTCCAAGAAATATAATAAAATATTCCTAAAGGGTGATTCTATAATTTGATTAATAATATTTTATTCATGCACCGAGTTCTAGAACACCCCAATATTTTTTTATAAATAGAAGGGTTTTCGCCATTCAATAGTCACCTTCATTGCATTAGATCACTCTGGATCTACTCAGTGGTCACCATTTTCCATTTTTGTTTTATGAACTCCCATTGAGTTCCATGTTTGTTTTTCTACACCAATAAGAGAGATGAATTTTAGATCTGAAACACTGAGGACTCCCAAGAACCTATCCCACTGAGGAGAACCGGAAAACACCTTTCTTGTTTTCCTCTCAGGTGCCCCATTCTTTAATATAATACAAACCATTCTTTTAAACACTTTGTTCTTGTCTTGTCTATTGGATGCATGGAGCCATATTATATTTTATCTGCTTAATGTCTTTTTGTGCTTAGATCTGAATTTGTGTAGCAGACTTAAAGATATTTTGCAGCCATAATCGATGTTAGGGCTATTTTTTATGCGTAGCTAAAGCGATCTTTTATGATGAAAGATTCATACTAATAATTGGCAACTCCACACGGGTTTTATTTTACGACTTCTGTCGTTTTATCTATTCATGCATATCTAGTTGTTTTAGACCCTAGGGTTTCTCTTCAATTTTCTGTTTTCCCTATTTTTATGGTGTTTTTCACCCCTAAAACCCTCAAACAGTCAAATTTTTAACTTCTGTGTGTTTCTGGCCTTATTGCGCAGGTGACAGACATCAGCCACAGCTGAGACGACAAATTTTTTTGAAATCTGCCGCCGAGAGATCCAGATCTGCCGGTAGCACTTATCGGCCCAAAAAGTGCGACCTGAGCTTGAGGACACACTTTTCTGCCCCAAACCTGCGACCTGGACTGAAATCAGGTTAGAACCTGCGACCTGCACTTTTTCTGCAAATTTTCCAACACTTTTTCTGGGTTTGTCTAAAACTTCTGTCAGGGTTTTCCAGCCTCTGTCTCTACCCGTTTAGACCTGTTTCTGATCTGCTTCACTCAAATAAGAGGGAATATTTCCCCTTAGGGCTCTAGTACCCTCCACTTTTTGTGGGAGAGTCTTTGTTGTTTCAGAAGTCTGAATTTTTAGAGTTTCAGCCTTGTTTTTCTCAGATCTGATACCTCCGTTTCAGATCCTTTTAGATCAGCTCTTCTACCTTTCAAATCACCTCATATAGTTTTTTTTGGGTTCATTTCTTAGGCCACTGCCTTGTCTCTTCTAGTTTTAGCTGATCTCCTCCTTTTTAGCAGCACCCTTGCCTCTGCCTCTTTGTTGTTCTCTGCACCACTTTTCAGCAGATTTCTCCTTTAGATCCCAGTCCCTCCCGACATTTGATCTATTGGCCTCTTTTTTGCATGCTTTGCTTAGTTTTTTCCCTCTTATAGACTAGTTTTGAGAGACCCGCCTTCTTGGGTTAAGTTGATGCATTGGTAGCTATTCATTTTCTATTCTTTTAGTCTTATTTACTGCTTTTTTATTTTCCATTACACAGCACACTTTTTCTTTTGCTCTCAAAACGTCTGGGTTTAAAAAATTAAAATTAACGCACGCCACACACTGACCCTAACTGAAGAAGCACCTGGTTAACACCACCTGGCAAAGACTTTAAAATCAATTGTCACTGCACCTCTCTGCCCTTGACCTCACTTGATTTTGTCCGTGCCCTTGTCGGTTTTTTCTTCTTCCTATCATCATTGCGCCCCCAAGGTGCCTTTCCCGGAGACTTCTTGGCCATCACCCTCAGTTTCCGCTTGGTCAACTTCCTCCTTCCCGTCGTTCTCGAGTAATTCCTCCCCTGAGTCCGCACTCCGACTCTTCTTCTAATTGTTCGGGTTCTCCCCCTACTTCTGGTTCTCCCTCTTTTACCTTGACCATGTCTAGTTCAGGACCTAGCCCTAACCCCAGTTCTACCGCTGGGTCCATTTCTAGTGGAACCACTACGGGACCTACCTCGACTACCCCATTACTCCCTTATATGGCCGGCCTCAGTCTCCCCGAGTTCAATCAGCTAATTAATGATCCTATTCGCCACGATGTTAGTTGGCCCGCTATGCCAACCAAGCTCCCCTCCAACATTCCCAAATTCGAAGGCCTTGCTAGTGAAGATCCCTCTAACCATATCTGATCTTTCCACATGTGGTGTTCCTCCAATTCCATCACTGATGACTCCATCCGTCTTCGTTTGTTCCAACGCACGCTCACCTGCGAAGCTTCCAAATGGTATGTTGATCAAGCCACCTCTTCCCATACCACCTTTGCGACCATTGCCCAAGCCTTTCTATCTTATTTCCAGCTCCCCCTCCGATACAACACTGGTACTGAACTCTTAACTTCTTTTCATCAATCCTCTTCGACCCGCCTTTCCGCTCATGTCCAGGAATGGTGGCGAAGACGGAGCTTGTGTCGTGCTCCCCCCTTTGAAGATTGGGTTTACATGGACTGGTTCCTTCACTCTCTCTTACCTCCCATTGGCAAAGATGTCGCATCCCATTTTCCCCAAACTGAAGAAGCCGCTCTCCAAATAGCCTTGAAGTATGACCTTATCTACGCCCAAGCTGGTTATGTTTATACCGTCCTCCCTGACCTTCCCAAACCCGATGGCCCTAATGCCTTGGGGGCATCTCACTCTGCCGATGGTATCGTTGGAGCCCTGTCACATACCTCTGCCCAACCTCTTCCGGGCCATGGCTTTCCTCCACGGGCCAGCCCCTCTGGCGTTTTTTCCCCTCCAGGTAGCATGTATTCAGGCTGCGGCATGCCTCCTCCTTTTTCCCACCCTCCTGCTTACCTTACTGCTGCCCACCCTACCCCTTATCCATATCCGCAACCTGGTGTCCCAGCTCCTCCATCATTTGGACCTCCCACTCCCTTGCCTTTTCCACCCCCGCAACCGCACTTACTACCCCCTCCAGGGCAAGTATTTGCACAAGAGGGGGAACCTCATTTTCCTCCTTCTCAAAGAAGGAGAAGAGGCAATAAATCCGCTTCTGGTAATCGTGGAACCAATCCTTCAAGTATTGATCCTCACACTGCCAACCAGCCACAGGGTTCTCAGCCCAAGCCGAACAGGCCACTTCGCACCAATAAGCCTTGTTCGTTTTGCGGTGTCTATGGTCACTACACTCACGATTGTCCATTATTACCACAAATGCGGCAGATGTGGGATTCTCAGGCCACCATGCGGGGACAACACTCCTCCCCTCCCTCCCCAACTACTTCTCAACCCGTTGTGTTTACCGATCCTTTCCCTCAACAAGGATTTGTGGCCACTCAACCCCCTCATGCCCCGGTAACCACTCAACCTTCCCCTTCTGGTTCCTCTGATTACCAGATTCTCATGATGGCCTCTGACCCACCTCTCACCGTCGACCTCAACCTTCAAACTTGGTCACGTCTGTATTCCACACCTCCCGTTCCATCTGTCTCCGAGTCTCCATCGTCAGGTCCTACAGAGCCTCTATCGACACCCAATGGTCCCTTGCAACTCCCTCCGCCCAAAGTCGAGTTTCATCCCAAACCTCCTAAGGGACCATTACGCCAAAATGCTACCTCTAGTCGGGTTGCCCATTCATACAGCATAGTAGATGATCTGGCCCAATCTCCTGCCGCCATTTCAACACTAGAACTCCTCCAGTCGTTTCCTTCTCAAAAGAGGGCTCTACTATCTGTCGTGGGCGCTGTAGATCCTACTAATGACCAATTGATTGTTTTCAACGCCCGTCAGTCAGAACATCCCCCTCTTCCTCCTTCTGTTGCTTTCCAAATCCCAGTCAAAATCTGTAACACCAATGTTGCTCGGTGTATTATTGATGAGGGGGCATCTACCTGCGTCATGTCCGCTTCGGTTTGGAAACAACTCGGATCCCCTGAACTGACCCCTTCCATCATCACCCTTCGCGCGTGGGATGGCCATGCCTCCAGCCCATTGGCCTATTTCGTAACTGTCCTATCACCCTTGCCGGCAAGACTGTTTGTGTCGACGTTGAAGTTATCGACGCCCCTCTTGACTACAACATCCTTTTGGGGCGTAGTTACACTTATGCCATGTCAGCCGTCCCGTCCGCAGTCCACCGCAAGATGTTTTTCCCTCATAATGGCAAGATTGTCACCATTGACCAATTGACCTACCATGAACCAAAATCTCAGACCTCCCCTGAGTCCACCATCTCTACTGTCACCAATAAACCAACTGTTGATTCATTGACCAGTGTTTCCCCTGGCGTCTACAAAGACTCCTCTTTGCTTGGAACTTTTCCTGGTCCTCCCCCTCCTCCTGTCTCTGACCCCAGCTTAGCGAATGTTTGCATGATGAAATCGTCTCAGGCTGGCCTTCCATAGCCTGCTCCGGCTAGTTAGCAACCTCAATCTCGCCCACCGCCTCCTGCTCCTAGCCCTTCACTTCAGTCAACCGACCCTTTTTCACTCGGCCCTTCCCATCACACTCAGGAACCTCCCTACCCTCCTGAGTCAGTTCCCTCAGGTCTCCACCATATGGGAGCCATCCCCCCTGGTCACTACCCCACCGGTCAGATACCTTTCCTTGGTCCCCTCCCCGGCGTCTATTCGGTCCCCGTCATGGCCACCCTTTCCCTTCCTAATTTAACCTTGGGAATTCCCATTTGGTATCTTACTCCTCCAACCGAGACCCCACCAGGCCACCCCAAACCATACATACCTGTTACCCCAGTAAAACCGATCCCCGTCACTCCTTCCACCACCACAGTGCCCCTAGCCCCTCCGCAGAACCCTCCTAATGCTGCGACAACTACATGCAAGAAACGAAAAACTCGCAAGGGAGCATCCCATGAAAAGGCCACTGCACCTGATCCTACCCCTCCCCAACCTGCCAAGCCTTGTGCCTTGTGTGATGGTATCGGTCATCCCACCCATACTTGTCCTGATTTGCCTCGTATCCAAACCATGGTTAATGTTAGGTCCCTATATCACTAGTATAGTCCCTTATTATTGTTATTGTAACCCCCTTATTGTTATTATTGTACCCTTGTAACCCCCATTTTGTTATTATTGTGCCCTTAAATTATTATTGTTAGGTTTGGTTAGGGATTACCGTGGCCGCTAGGATTATACGGTGGCCCCATGGACTCCTATATATAGAAAGGAGGTTTTGTAAATTGTATCATCCAAGAATTGTTCATTTATGTAATGTATTGGAGGTTGCCCTCTCGAAGTGGCTCAATTATAAGGCGTTTATACTTTTTTTCTTCTTTTTTGAGTTGGTTACACAACATTTGCACTGTAGCTTTTGGATTCTAGGGTTTCGCTGCTCCAAACAGGTCATCGTGGCATTTTCGCTATAACTTTTTTCTACGAAGTTTCAGAAGCGGAAATTTTTAGGGTGTGAAGAAAAAATCCTGAGGCAGCTTGTATACAAATTTTAGAGTTTGGTTTACAATAATTTCGGAGATATGATCTGTGGAAGTCAGGTATTTTTTCAGGCTCCTAAACAGGTCATCATGGCATTTGTGCTATAAAAAAATTTCTACGAAGGTTCAGAATCTGAAATTCATATGGTCAGAAGCTGCAATCCTGAGGAAATTCATCAAAAAATTTCAGAGATTGGTTCGCAATATTTTTGGAGATATGACCTCGTGATTGGGAAGGTGGTACTTTTTCGTAGCTCCTGAATTTCATCTCAAAGAGGTGATCATGGGAAAAGTTCAATAACTCTCTCTCTGGGCATCGGATTTGAGTGTCGTAAAAAGTGGACGCAATTACACAGACTGTAGTTTCTTGGCTATCAATTTCAGAGACAAAGAAAGAAACAGTGACACGTGGAAATTCGTACAATCGCACTCTACTGAACCAGTCCAGAATTAGGTCATTGTGGGAGATTGGACAAAAATTTCTCTTGGAGAATCAAAATCAGGTCAGACCTGTGGCATTCAAAAGAGAATTCAGAGGGCTATTTCATTGCTGAATTTCAGATATTGAATAGTCGCAATCACAGAGATAATCCAATTCCAATATCGAGCTCTTTAAAAGCAAGTAAAAGGTGTGTATTGTTTTTCCCGAATTGCATAAATCTTGTTTGAAAAAACAGTTTGAAGTGATTCCAAGGGCCTATTGAGCATATATTTCAGTATTTCATTCTGAAATGCCTCCTAAAAATAATTCAACACCCATTAAGCCCTCAGAAATCTATACTATGATGCATTAAGTGGAAGAATTGCAGTATGAGATATCAAAATTACGGTACTAAGTGCAACAAATTTCGATCTTACGAAGAGCAACCGAAGTCGACATGATGGTTTAAAAGAAGAAAATGGAGGCTAATTTGGATGGTTTGAAGGATAAAGTAATAGCAAATATGGATGATATATTAGTGGAAGATGACATCGAGCATCAACAACAAGTTCTCCAACTCTCAAAGGATAACCTAACTTTGGTGCAGAATTTAATGAAACAACAAGAATATCAAAATCACATCGAAAGAAGTTATGAAGCAGTCACAGAAACAATAACTCGACAAGTAAAATCAATTTCAGAGTATCTCAGCAAGTGGAAGAACTTTCCTGTAGAAGATTCCACATGGGAGGATGAGAATTTTATACAGAAGCATCAAGAAATAATCAAGCGTGGAGGACAACACTTGTTTGAAGGAGAGGGGCATGTTAAGTCCCTATATTAATAGTGTAGCCCCTTATTATGTTAGTGTATCCCCCCTTATTGTTATTATTGTACCCCTTTAACCCCCATATTTTTATTATTGTGCCCTTAAATTATTATTGTTAGGTCGGCTAGGATTACATTGTGGCCCACTAGGATTACATTATGGCCCCATGGACTCCTATATATAGAAAGGAGGTTTTGTAATTTGTATCATCCAATAATTGTTCATTCATGTAATGTATTGGAGGTTGCCCCTCGAAGTGGCTTATTTCTAAGGCATTGATATCTCTTTCTTTTATTTTTGGAGCTGGTTTCAGAACAAGCTTAAAGTCGTGTTTCGAATCTACTTGGCCCCGACACCTCTATTTCTTCCTCATCCGTAGCCAAGAACCCAAAGACTCTTCACACCAACAAAACATGTGCTCTGTGTGGTGTCCATGGCCATTATTCCCACCATTTCTCTCACCTCACACATTACCGAGCCTCTTTAGAGGTCATTCGTGAGTACGAAGTTGAACAAAAACAATCCGCCCTGCCCATCCTTTCTCATTATGCATCAAGTTTACTTGAGGATCCCCTAGCTACCATTGACATCCCTCCCCCTGATGTTGAGATGTCTGAATCTGCTGCTCCTCTCTTATACCTATCATCATCCGCACACCCCTCGGAGTACATCCCCTCTGAATCCACTCCGTCTATTTCGCTTGATCCCCCTTCCGCTACTTTTTCGGGCTCTTTATGTTTCGACCATATTTTTACTTGTTCCTCTATCATTTCCCCTAATGACCCGTATGTGCACCTTTCTTCCTCTACTGATGATCTAGGTAGCTTTGCAGCCTTTTGTGGTTTCCACCACCTTTCCTCGCCTTCCCATCATCCCGATACTCCCATCTGTATCTATGATGTACTTCGCAACATGAGTCCCCGCTTTTCCTCCCTTTTCTTGTCTTGTGATGATATTTCCTCGACCCTCTCATCCACTCATTACCTTGGTTATGCCGATGGTGCCAGTCGCTATTCTCGAAACCTTGCCTCAGCCGCCTGGGCCATTTTTACCCCCTTGCATACCCTTGTTCTTGCAAATGGGATCTACATTGGTACCGCCACCAATAATCAGGCCGAATATGATGCAGTCTGTGGTCTCCTAGCTGACGCTCTCTCCCATCACATCCTCCATCTACATGTTTATTTATATTCCCTGATTATTGTCTTACAACTTAATGGCGTCTACCCTGTGCATAATCCTATCCTATTTAGACAATATTTACAGGTCAAACTTTTGATATGTGAATTTCGATTCATTACATTCAACCACATACCTAGAAGTCAAACTCACTACGTCGATCAAATCACAAATCATGTTCTAGACTAGCATTTATCACACACAAGACATAACATTTAAACACCATCAACAAAATGCATATAAATCATCTATATCATATAACATGTGTTTTCAGAATCCACTACTTTGAAACATACGACATGCCCATAGCATGTTACAAAAACATAACTACAAAACTGGGGGGCACCACTTGCCCCTACAAAAACACTGGGGGGAACCACCTGCCCTACACCTAATCACTCCCTAGCAGATCCTGAGCCAATGGCTCTGCTCCCGCAGCGCGTATATCACGCACAGTCTGACCGGCCATCGCCATGCGTCACATGATACCTCGCCATTCCGAGGGTAGCCCAATACACAACTCTATGTATCGGTCATCTAAATCCTGCCAACCACGCTCCGACACACCGGTCAGCAGTCCCTCACATCTACGATGGATGTCCTCCACCAGTGTGTCCATCTCCTCGTTCTATCCTATCCTTGATCCACTTGCACCTGTAGCTCCTCCTGCTGCAAGATGTCCCATATATCCATCCGGTTTTATCGGAGCTATATCTACATTCCAAAAAAGTATAAGGATTAGCACCATGCATACTAGTCACAAACTTTAAAATGCACATAACAGATTACTTGCTTTTCACTTACCATCGGGTCCCCATACTCGACCAGGTGGAAGTGGCAAGTCCGGATCTCCCCAATAACTCATCCCACTATAGGGATAGTCGTCTATGTATAACGGCATCTAGTCCCAATGGGCGAAGAACTCTGGTCGGAACACCCGTCCGACTGCCCCTCCCCCTCCTCTACTTAGTAGTCGTCCCCACCGACGCATTCGAGGCTCTCTCGGGCCCCCATCAGGAAACTGTATACGAGGTCGTAAGGTCGGGATCTTCTCAAAGAAGAAAGAGCACAATACTGTCCCATATGCACAATCGTGATTCACTTGCCGCTTACATAGCGACAGCTGTCGTTTCAATGACACCAACATCATCTGGGCCCACCCATAGTATGTCCCGCCCAACACACTCTCTACAATCATCATCTGCCCTCCAGTGATGTGATGGAATGCCTGGCTACCCAAAATCCGCAACACTGTTGTTGCCACTACCTAGGTCTCCAACCTCTCCAGATCCCCAACCTTTATCTGAATCCCTTTGACTCAGACGCCTGGTCAACAATGTCGCTCAACAAACTCCATAATTTTATGCCCCCGTGGTAACACGGGCTGCGTATTCCCCACCATCCCCAATGGTGGGAGACCAAACAAGAAATAAAGATCTTGGACCGTCAGCTTAATCTTGTGTCCCTGCACTATAAACGCCTCATGATCTGGGTCCCAATAGCTGATAATCTGGGCCAACAAGGGCTCCCCAGCTCTCATCAACGGGTTCTCCAAAAATTTCAAAACCCCAAATATAGCCATTACATGACGGACACCCTGATCCGCTTGGATTACCGTCTGCAATGTACCTAAGTCTCTCTCTCTCCATTTGATCAGTATATCTGCCATATCTGCACAAAAACATCATTTTTTCAGTCTACAAATCCAAAAAAATGCATCTATTCACACCAAAACTGAATCTCAGCCCAAAACAGCACTGAAATCACCTCCCTCTCACAGGTCGCACTTTTCAGCAAAAACCTGGGCCAAGTAGCACTTTTCAGGCCCAAACCTGTGTCCCAGGTCGCAGTTTTTGCCCCAAAAAGTGCGACCTGGCCATGAGGAAGAAATAGGGGCAGTTACTGAGTTTTCAGGCCCTAATCTGAACTTTGAATCCATCAAAAACAAAGAGTAGGATTAGACCTCTTACCTGCAACTGAAGAATCACGATTCCAATGGTCGATTTGTCCGCTACGATCGCCGCAAGATTTAGGGCCTTCTCTCCTCTCCACATTCACCACAGCTACACAAGAAAATGAATGATTTTGGAGGGAAAATACCTTATTAGAAGAAAAACCCCTGTTTTTTCTTTCTCCAACTGCGACCAAACCGTAGCCACGTTTGAGAAACCGTCTGCATCATTGGAAAGCTCTCACCGAGCACTCAAACAGGTGTTTGTTAGTTTTTCATGTTTTGATACTTCAGCAAGACACATTTTTTCCATGAAGGATCTTTTCATCTCTTCTCAAAATCGAATTTCCTCACTTACAACACTTGTACCAGGGGCACCACTTTGCCTCCTTACTTGTCTTTGTTTGTGTTGATTTTCGTCATGAGCTACCCTATTGTACTCATTCTTTTAAAGACCCCATTGGGCCTTCACTGCGTGGCAGCACCATCGAGTCGCCCTTGTCTAGAGCATCTGAGTTGATTCATCATCAGTCATGGAGTCTATCTCGCATCCCTTTGTATCCCACTATAGTCCTCCATCCTCCATTGCTTGGTCCCTTTCTCGTGTTGCATATTATAGCCTTCAGTCCCATTGTCCCCTATCCCTCATGATATTGTGTCAGTTGCTGCCAATCCATTCATGTCCTTTATGCTCTAACAAGGGAAGTCTTCCATCCGCTACTTGGTATCCCTCATTTCATCATCATCATTACTGTCCGTCTGATTCGTCGCTCCACTATTTTCTCCCGTGCCTCAGTTGGGGTTCCCTTATGGCCTCACCTCTGGCGGACCTACTTCTGTCGACATCAGCTCATTTACTCCAGAAGTGAGGTCTAGAGGGCAGTGTTCCTTGGTTCGAGCTCTTTTCAGCCTGATCGTGATCTACACACTTGATGGTTCAGTGACGCCGCAACAGCTATTGGTGATACCTGGGTGTGTGTGAGATGTCTCAACCCTCATGAGGGGGTGGCCCTGCAGGTAGCCCCCCACATACCCGGATGACTTCTTCATTCTAGCCCCTGATGCATCTCCTCCTAGTTGATGATATCGGCCTCAGTCGCTTGCAGAGCCTCTTTGCTTTTCATGTATCAGTCCAATTTCGCGAGCCCTTCCTCTTGTGTAGGGGGCATTTGGGTGTATTTATATCTCATGTACTACAAAATTATTTTATAAGTCCTGACGATTATTCCAGGCATAGCATGTATGTGGGATTCATCATTCTCATTTTTTGGCTCATGTTTAGGCCAGCACTTGTTTTACTATTGCGTTCTGTGGTTTTCCGGGCGCTTTATTGTGTGTACTATTCTCTCGACGGGCATAGGTATGCCTCCCCTGCCGCCTTTAGCACAGGTACCACTTCATACACTAGAGACTTGTTGCACCTGTAAGTCTCATCTCCTCTGGGTCTAGTCCTTTAGCACTTTCGACTACATTACATTCCTCTCTCTCACTTTCCTTTTGTCATCTAGTGATTGAGTTCTTACAACGTACTTCGGTCATACGATTTTCTCCTAACACTCATACGTTGGGGGGCAATATGTTACACCATTTTTTTGGTCATCTAACCTATTATCATTAGATGAACCCAAGTACACCATGTAAGACCAATTTTACCCTCAGTAAAATTGCTTTCACCACATTTGTCTATATTGCATGGTCATATTTAACCCAAAACAAGGAAATCAATTAAATAAATCATTATTTATTTAATTATTTCCTAAGAATAAGTTATTCAAATCATGATTTAAATAATATTCTTAGTTAAATTTGACTAAATCAAATATAAATAATTAAATAAACCATTATTTATTTAATTATATTCCCCTCATTTCCCTTAAAAAATAAATAAATTATTTATTTATTTGTTATTTAAAAATAAAGGAATTGACCCAAGTCAAAAACTCTTTTCCCTCCAACAAATATAATAAAATATTCCTAAAGGGTGATTCTAGAATTTGATTAATAATATTTTATTCATGCACCGAGTTCTAGAACACCCCAATATTTTGTTATAAATAGAAGGTTTTTCCCCATTCATTAGTCACCTTCATTGCATTAGATCACTCTGGATCTACTCTTGGTCACCATTTTCCATTTTTGTTTTATGAACTCCCATTGAGTTCCATGTTTGTTTTTCTACACCAATAAGAGAGATGAATTTTAGATCTGAAACACTGAGGACTCCCAAGAACCCATCCCACTGAGGAGAACCAGAAAACACCTTTCTTTTTTTCCTCTCAGGTGCCCCATTCTTTAATATACTACAAATCATTCTTTTAAACACTTTGTTCTTGTCTTGTATTGGATGCATGGAGCCATATCCAGTTTTATCTCCGCTAATGTCTGAATGTTTTTAGATCTCAAATTGTGCAAGACACTTAAAGAACACCTTTTGCCCATACTTGATCTTAGAGCTATTTTTTATGCGTAGCTAAAGTGGTCTTTTACGATGAAAGATTCATACTAACACTTTTCACATAAAATCATTTTAATCCACAACTTCAAATTATATAAACATACTTACCTCGTGGTCCCTTGAAAAAATCTTCATTCAAATTTTCATAAGATACGTGTGTCTATCACGAACTCGTTGGATAGTCCTCCTTGGATAATATCAATCCAAAAATGTTACTATTATCCTTGAATCTACTGGGTATGTGTCATATTCTTCATGACTAGCCTCACGCATCGCATATCATACCGGGCGGCAGCAGGGGGTCACAAGTGGGGGGCGGCCCCCCATCAAGTTGGGGTCCAGGGCAAAGACCTCAAATAAAAATTTTTTGGTGTGCGGTCCCACTCATGTGTGGACCCACCCATGTTTTGCATGAGTTTGCACATGGTTTTGTGGTACGATGGTTTTCGGCCCCTGGTATTTTGTAGATCCGGTCAAGGGAACTACGGTTATGTTCTAATCCAGGGTTAATGGATTGGGGTTTATGTATGTTTCGGCATGTATATATATGTGTTGTAACACTAAAAGGAATATAATGAAAAATCAAGCTGGTCGTCCCGATTTGGGATCCAGGGGAAAATCTCTGTGTTTATCTATTTTATGTTTTATGCTCTCGCTATTGTTTATTTTCTGTTATAATATTTGTGTGTAGATAATTTCTGTTCAAGGTTAAAAGCTACATTTGGTATCAGAGTTGTTTTGGCTTCAAGGGGACGCCTTTGCTGCTGAGTGTTTTTTGCTTGGGCCTGAGGTAGACCATGTTCAGTGGGAGATCTGTGGGATTGATTCTTGCAGTGAAAGAAGATGGCGAGTGGTGGAAAGATAGAGATCGAGAAATTTAATGTACAGATTTTTGAGTTATGGAAGCTCAAGATGGAGGATCTCCTGGTGGATAAAGATCATTGGATCGCGGTAGATCTGGGTACCAAACCAACGGCAATGTCAGATGAAGACTGGAAGAAACTGGATCGAAAGGCTAAGAGCACAATACGGTTGTGTGTCTCAGATTCAGTATTGTTGAATGTATCTAGGGAAGCTACGGCGAAGAATTTGTGGGAAAAACTTGGGACTTTGTACCAATCTAAGTCTTTGGTGAATAATTTTTTCCTGCGGAAAAAGCTGTATAACCTGAGGATGAAGGATGGATACTTGGTGACAGAGCATCTGAACGCCTTCAATACTGTGGTAAGTCAGTTGTTATCTGTTGATATTAAAATATCAGATGAAGATAAATGCATCAGTTTTTTGTGTTCTCTACCAAATTCGTGGGATAGTCCGGTTATTGCAATAGGTAGCAATACAACTACCTTGAATTTTGATGACATTGTCTCAGCCTTGTTGTCGGAGGAAATGAGACGGAGAAATATGGAGGGCCAGAATGGAGATGCCTTATCTGTAAGAGGAAGGTCCCAAAACAGAAACAATAATAAGGTTTCGAGTGGGAGATCTAAATCTCCTGGAAATTTTGTAAAGGTATGCTAGAAATGTGGAAAGGAAGGGCACTACAAAAGGGAGTGTAGATCTAAAGCTCCTGAGAAAGGAAAGGGATCTCATGATGCTCCTTCTGTAGAGGCAAAAACCACCTCGGATGAAGGTGGGGATGTGTATTTGGCTTCTTCTTCAAATACACATGTAGATCATGAGTCATGGTTGATTGACTTAGGTGCATCCTTTCACTTCACTCCCCATCGGGAGTGGTTTTGCGAGTATGAGAAATATGATGGTGGTGATGTCTTCCTAGGGGATGATAGGAAGGCCATAATCGTCGGACGTGGAAAGGTCAAGCTGAAGCTGCAAGGTGGAAGGATTAGAACACTTCCTGGTGTTCTGCATATTCCTGCATTGGCCAGAAATCTGATTTCTGTAAGCAAGATGGATGATGCAGGTGTAAAAACAGTGTTCGAGAAATATGCCTACAAGATGGTTCGGGGAGCACTGGTATTAATGCGGGGAGTTCAGACTGGAACTCTGTACAAGCTACAAGGTAGCACTGTTATTGATGGGTGTAATAGTTATGTGGTTCCTGAAAGTGGAGCGGAAAGCCTAGCTGTCTCTGGAGAAAAGACCATTCTATGGCATCAAAGGCTTGGACATATTGGAGAGAAGGGCCTTCGGATACTACATAGAAATGGTATGGTAGAAGGTATGTCTAATTTCTCTCTGGATTTCGATTTCTATGAACATTGTGTATATGGGAAGCAGAATCGGGTGAGTTTTCCTTCTGGTGCTAAGAGGGAGAACAAGATATTAGAACTTGTGCACAGTGATGTGTTTGGACCTGTGTCAGTTCCATCACTGGGAAAGTCTGTGTACTATGTTTCATTCATACATGACTTCTCAAGGAATACATGGATATATTTCTTGAGGAAGAAATCTGAAGTCTTTGACAGATTTAAAGAATTTAAGGCTCTGGTGGAAAACCAGACAGAGAAGAAGATAAAGGTGCTGAGGACAGATAATGGTGGGGAGTTCTGCAAGAAGGAATTTGAAGAGTTCTGTAAGAAGTGTGGTATAGCACGACAAAAGACTACTCCATACACACCTCAGCAAAATGGAGTTGCAGAAAGAATGAATAGAACACTGATGGAAAAGGCAAGAAGCATGCTCAATGGTACCGGGTTAGGACAAGAATTCTGGGTAGAGGCAGTGGAGACTGCATGTTACTTAGTTAACAGATCACCTTCATCAGCGTTGGAGGATAAGACCCCACATGAGGTATGGACTGGTAAGAAAACCTCTCTTTCACATCTAAGGGTATTTGGATGTGATGCATATGTACATGTTCCAAAGGAGAAAAGGACCAAGTTGGATAATAAATCTGAAAGGTGCATCTTTTTTGGGTATAAGGATGGTTTAAAGGGTTACAAGCTTTGGAACCCAGAAACAAGGAAGGTTGTGTACAGCCGAGATGTGGTGTTTAGAGAGGTGAAAGATGTTGTTACACATGAATTCCTACCAAAGGAACCTGAGAAGATATAGTTTGAGCTAAATGAGGATGAATCAGACTCTACAATATAAGAAGACTCAGAAGAGGAAGAGCCACAAACTCCAGCTGTGAGAAGATAAACTCGGGAAAGAAGGCAACCAGAAAGGTATAGTCCATCTACTTTTTGTTTAGGTTTTTCCTTAACTATAATTAATGATGATCCCAGAACTGTCAGGGAGGCATTAGATTTAGAGGATGGAGAACTCTAGAAGGAGGCCATGGTTGATGAAATGGCATCCTTGCACAAAAATGAGGCATGGGATCTGGTGGAGCTGCCGGCTGGAAGGAAGCCCATCGGGAGCAAATGGATGTTTAAAAATAAGATGAATGTAGAAGGCAAGGTGGAGAAATACAAAGCTTGGTTGGTAGAAAAAGGTTATTCCCAGGTGCCAGGAATTGATTTTGGTGATATTTTTTCTCCTGTTGCCAAAGTTACTTCTATTAGATTACTTTTATCTGTTGCTGCTGCATCTGATTTTGAGATAGAATAGATGGATGTGAAGACAGCATTTCTTCACGGGGATCTAGAAGAGGATATATACTTGAAGCAACCTGAAGGCTTTATGGTGAAGGGTAAGAAATAACTGGTGTGCAGGTTGAAGAAGTCTTGTATGGGTTAAAACAGTCACCAAGGATGTGGTATCAGAAATTTGATACCTACATACGGGGACTTGGCTTCACCAGAAGCAAGGAGGATCATTGTGTTTATTTTAAATTAATTGGTGACCGTGTTATTTATTTGGTCTTGTATGTGGATGATATGTTCTTGATTGGAAATGACAAAGAAATCATTCAATATTTGAAGACCCAACTATTCTCCAAATTTGACATGAAGGATCTTGGTGCTGCAAACTATATTTTGGGCATGGAAATTAAGAGAGATCGGGCAAAGAGGAAGCTCTGGTTAAACCAGAGAAAGTATGTCGAGACTATATTGCAAAGGTTCAATATGAAGGATAGTAAACTGGTGAATGTTCCTATTCCTATAGGTGTAAAGATGTCTGCTGAACAGTGTCCCAAGACACAAGAAGAAGAGGAGGATATGTCCCGTGTTCCATATGCAAGTGCAGTCGGTAGCCTGATGTATGCAATGGTCTGTACTAGACCAAACATTGCACATGTAGTGGGAGTATTGAGCATGTTTATGTCAAACCCAGGGAAGGATCATTAGACAGCCGTGAAGTGGGTTTCCAGATATTTACGTGGCACTAGTGATTATGGCTTGTCCTACCAGGGAAGACCATGATTGAAAAGAATGTTGGACATTCGTGGTTTTGTTGATGCAGATTGGGTTGGAGATCTGGACCAAAGAAGATCTACAATTGGGTATGTGTTTATCCTATTTGGAGGCACAGTCAGTTGGATGAGTAAAAGACAGTCTGTAGTGGCTCTTTCAACTACAGAGGCAGAATACATATTAGCCACTCATGTAAGCAAGGAAGCAGTTTGGTTGCAGAGATTGTGTTCAAGTATGGGGTTGGTACAACAAGCTATAAGGATAGACTGTGATATTCAAAGTGAAATTTTCTTGGCTAAGAACCCTGCTTACCATTCAAAGACAAAGCACATTGATGTTCAATATGACTTTGTTAGAGATATGGTTGAGGCTAAAAGGGTGTTGCTAGTAAAGGTGGACGCTTTGAAGAATGTTGCAGATGCATTGACGAAGTCTGTGAGCACTCAGAAGTTCTATTGGTGTAGAGAAACAATGGGTGTTGAAGAATTGGCCCAATGACTAAGCTCTTCTGTGGCCCCCTGTGGAAAGAAAACAACAAGGGGGAGAATGTTGGGTATGTGTTATATTCTTTCCACGACTAGCCCCCTGCACTGTACGTTGCGTCGAGCGCAGCAGGGGGGTCACAAGGGGGTAGGCAGCCCCCACTGTTGGGGTCCAGGGCAGTGCCCCAACGAAAATTTGTTTGGTGTGCGGACCCACTCATAGGCCGACCCACCCATGTTTTGTGCATGATTTTGCACATGGTTTTTGGGTACGATGGTTTTCGTCCCCTAGTATTTTGTAGATCCGGTCAAGGGAACTACGGTTATGTTCTAATCCAGGGTTAATGGATTGGGGTTTATGTATGCTTCAGCATGTATATATATGTGTTGTAACACTAAAAGGAATATAATGAAAAATCAAGTTGGTAGTCCCGATTTGGGATCCAGGGGAAAATCTCTGTGTTTATTTGTTTTATGTTTTATGCTCTCGCTATTGTTTATTTTATGTTATAAGATTCATGTGTAGATAATTTCTATTCATGGTTAAAACCTACAGAGTCATTGTACCAATTCATGACTCCACGAAATAGGCTCATCATTTTTAAAGTAATTATTTATCCCATTAGCAAAATTTGCGAAGAAAATCTCGTGCTGCTCTCTGAAAATATACCTTTGCAACTAGGCTTTAGTCATTAATCGTGGATTTCTGTTTTCCTGAGCTATGAACTCTCATTTTTTTAGATCCACCCAATATTTTATTTCCTTCTCCGATAGATGCCACATCCACATGTCCCTCAAAAATATCCTTCTCCAGACAATGAAACCATTTTTTGCCTCGTTTTGGGCTTGACCCATGTTCAACTTGTACTTTGTACCAACAAAACCCCAGAAACTGGCCCTTTCGGCAACGACTTGCAAGAATATCGCAGTCTCACCCAAGGTGGCTATGGGTGTTTACAGAACTAGGTTTTTTTAGCCTTGAGGGATTGTACGAGGTGGTTTTACTTCGATTGTTTGTACTTAATCAATCTCTTAACAGATATATTACTAATGCATGGTCATAGCTTAAGTAATTACTTCGCATCATTCAGATAAACATAAACACAATACAGAATAAGATAAATTGTGTTATCATTACTTTGCATAAACATATAAAAATCAAACACTACACATGTAAACACAGAATATGCCCAAAATTTTCTTCTTTATTATGGTAAGTCTCTTTAATACATTCACTTCTCCAACCTGCGCACACAGCTACAAGTGGTTTGTGCACAAATTTATAGAATATTCAATTCCTTCATGCACACAATTGTGGAGCCTTCCCCTTTGTCCCAAAAATAGACTAAAGATAGGTAATGCACACTCTTATTCTCATCAACTATCACAACCCTACTTCGATAAATTCTTACATTGCCTTCTATATAGATTTACATCAATACAAAACCATGGTCTATATACCATGGGCTCTGAAAAAACAAATATCTAAATCCCAAAACCAGTTACAAAATGAGGGGCTTTGGCCCACCCTGAAGCCCTTAAACAATACGCGGTATATTTAGCTTTGTGGTATCATGCACTCTGCTCCTCAATTTGTAGAGTCTTACAAAAAATAGACCAAGTTTGGTTGTGCCGAACATCTACATGGGATGTGGTGGATCAAATGTGGGGCTATGTATCTTTCTCTATTTGTTGTTTGAGAAAAATATTTTGGTATATGTTTTGGGTAAATTTTTTGATGTGATGTTTTGGTATATGTACATATGTATATTGGTGTAAATAAGTGGTATGGGTTTCCTGTCTCTATGGTTGTTATGTTTTTACATTGTCATGTTGGTTGATTATCACCAGGTTAATCATTGTAAATACTACAACGAGGTAAGTTATAAAGCTCCATGGGAATTATTCCTCGCTATCAGTAGCCTTGTTGGTTATAGGTGGCATTAAACACTGATTACGATGTTCCCCTGAGGGGGAGGGGTCTGTAACAGCCCTTGGTTAAAAATCCATGTAATAAAGTTAATAAAGGAAAAATAATAACCATGGTCATGGGACATGTATTCCAAGCTGAATGTTGGGAAAAATATCCTAGTGTGGGCGTTCATTTGGTTTATTATGGCTATTTAAATTGTTAAAGGAAATGGCGAAGGCATTGGAAAGGAAAAGTGGAATTTATTGGAATTTATTTATGAAAGTAATGGAAATTAGAAGAAAAGGAAGGTGAAAGGTCATAGGTTGCATGTGAGGAGGAAATTGAAGGAAAATAATGGAAAATAAAGAAATTAGAGGCCTCGTTGATAAAAAAAATCTTCATGGGAGTGACTGGGGCTCTCAAACGCAGGAGGCCTTTGCAAGGGAGTGACTGGGGGTTTAATTCATTGAAATGTTGAGTTCCCTCAGGGGTTGGTCACCTGGAATTGTGGGTTATCTCCAAGAGGTTCTGTAGGATGTATATAAGGTCAGATTGGTTGTGTTCTGTGAGTTCTACTTCCTTAATTTTACATGGGAAGTTGAATCATATAATAGTAGCCTCTCGTTACATGTTTACCCTGGTTGGTCGGTTACTTGGGTAGATGTGGGAGGAGGTGGTTACGCTAGGAACTTGTAGCCTCTCATTTTTCAACTATAACCATTTTTTGTATTCCCCCTTGAATGAACTCTTTGTTCTTGTTGGAAGTACTAAGAGGTGGGGTAAATTAGTATTTCACTTTTTCTTATTATTTAGTACCACAAAATATTAACTAATCACATCACATCAAAGGTACACAATATTTGTATTAAAAATTTAAATATATCTTGAGTGAAAGTAAAAATTTTGGCTTTACCAACCACTACTAGAAGGAGATACAACCCATATTTTACCAACATCCATCTGCTAAATCATATTCTACATCAGGTCTGCCTCACAAAATTTTGCCAAAAAATAAAAGAAGGATGATAACTCATACCTTAGGGAGAAATCTAATCATGCTACAGAAGAGCATGAACTTGAACTTATTTTCACTATCATGTGCCTTCCTGCTCAATTCTTTTCTTTATATTAATTTTGAGATTTAACTTCAAATATACCCTTTTATTCTATTCTTGGACTACATTTCAACATTGGCTTCCTTGTGGCCAAAAATTAGCCCCTTTCTTGTGGCCTGTGTAGATCTAAAAATTCCTGGTCCTATGGCCTTGACCTTGTCTTCCTTTTGTGGCCTAACAGAATTATTTCACCCTCCTTATTCAACCTCAATAGAGTTCCCTTATTCAACCTAAACAAACATATCTTCTACACGAAAACTAGGAATAAACACACCTCTTTTGTGGCCTACATAGATCTTGTTCTAGGCATATATTTATCCAGAAAATTTGGATTCCTTTATTCAAACATGGCCTCAAATGTGGCTCACAATATTTTGTCTCAAGTCTAGCGTATCACAAGAAGGATAAAGAACAAAATTAAAACAACATTAGATACTTAACCATAGTTTAGAACACAAACTTGACTTCTTTATCCTTGGTATATTTTCTTATTTCTTTATTGTCTCCTTTTTGTTGGCCTTAGGTTGCTTTAGCGGGATCAAATTTTTATCTCTCAGACAAATGCACCAAATTTTTTATTTTTTGGCCAAACAACTGGGTAATTTATATTGTTGTAAAAGGGTCCCTAAAATTGAACCAAAAATAAAGATTTCCATTTTTAAAAGGTGTGTCTATTTCTAGAGGCAACCTGAACTTGTTTTAAGGTTGATTGGGATGTTAACTACTTTTTTTTTGCTTTGAACATGAGGAGGTTTATCTTATATGTAATGGAGGTTGTCTTATCAATTTTAATATACCACCATGATTAGGGTTTGGACCATATTGAAATTTAATGTTTCATGTATTTTATGTGGGTTCAAGCCCATTCACATTGGGGAATCTTATGAGAAATTTTCAAACTTGAATATTTCTCCAACAAAGAGGGCCCACAAGTTGTACCACTTATCAAATTAAATGTTGTGACAAGAGCTCCCAACCTGGAGTGGTCTTGAAACCAAATTCACTAAATTTTTCATGCAAATCATCACAAAAATGCATCAATCAATGGTACATTCACCCTTTGACAGCAATTGCAAATTCTTCCAACAATATTATGTTGATCATGCATGGACTTGTAGTTTTCTTATGACTTCTAAAGTGTCTCCAGTACTTATATATGGATTTTCCTAATCTTCTCAACAACTTTTTTAACCCTCAAGGCATCCCATGTAAGATCCTTCATCACTCCCTATTTCCCATATTCAATATCTAAATGTGAGGGAATAAATATCCAAAACAAGTTTCAAATGGTAACTTACTAGTAGAACTATGGACTACTCTATTATAGTAATGTTATATATATACCATATTTTGATCTCAGTTCTTTATATGCTTGTCATTATAACCCCTCAAAAGCTACATGAAATTCTTATTGACTATTTTTTTCCTATCTATCTAAGGACGGAATATTGTAGGCCTCTTCAACTTCATGTCTGTATTCTCCCACAATTTATTCCAAAATGCATTGATAAATCTCATGTCCCTATTTGGAACGATGCTCCTTGGTATCCCAATGTGAACCCAGGCCTGTCCAAAGAAAAAGTTTGTTGCTTCTTGATTAATGGTCTTTTCATGGGAAAGAAGCAGCAAACTTGTTCTTTAGACAGGATTGGGTCCACTCATGTTCTTTTTGCAAGGCATTAAAACACACATTACATTAAACTTGTCAACTACCACAAGCACGTAGTCTTGTTCTTCTTGGCATAATTATATATAGCACTAAATTGTGACAACATAGTTTGATGGTATGGCCCATATAGTCGCAAAGTTCAAGAAAAATGTAATTTTTTTAAGTTTTGGTTCCCATTTTTGTTCCAATTACAATGACATGTTTTTCATGAGTCGTAATTGTGACGTATGATTTCTAAGGCCTCACAATTGTGACAAATAATGTATTTGGTCGAAAAGTATGATGAGCCACATCTGTTGTCATAATTGAGACGAACCATGTATGTTGTCGAAATTACAACGACCATTATATATATGTTTTTTTGGTCTAAATCCAATTGTGTGTGTGTGTGTGTTATATTTTTATATATTTCGTGCCACTTCACCATTTCACAACCCCATCTTGATACTTTTTATTCAGGCTAAGACTAGCTCTCTAAGAAAATGACCGGAATTTGTACAAGCATCGTAGACTCTTCTCCAATTTAATTTTTTTAGCCTAGAGTTTCATGAAGCGAAGAAAAAGGTTTTTGTATTCCTACCCCCATTAACTACCTATTTCCACCAATTTCTCCACTTGAAGATGCACAATGTACTGCCTGGAGATCAGAATCCCTAACCACTAGGAGATCCAAATCCCTAGAGTATATTCATATCTTGTTTCCTCCAATCACGCCACTTGGAGATCCAAACCCTGCCACTGGAGATCCAAACCCTTGGCCACAGAAGATAAAAAATAGTAAGACTAGGGCTTTTCTGCATTGGCAACACACCTTTCTCAAGTTCCCACATAATGTATTTTAGAGTTATCATACAAAAGTTAGTGTATAAAATGTAGCCACATAAATTTTGAATGAGATTTCATTAAATTCTTTCAAAAAATTTATACACTGGGAGTATCATTCCTTTGGATTGTTGTTTTTAGTATCCAATTTAAGAGATAATCATGACTTTAGGTATAGCTCAGATCCCTACCCTCAAGAAACATTTACCTTCAAATTTTGGATATTTTTCCAGAGTTGACTATTTTGTAAGAATGACACATTTGAAGTCATGTTTCTTCTTTCGATGAAGATTTTCACTTAACATGATTCCGTAGCGAAAGTTTCAACAATACCATAAAGATATTTCTCAAACATATAAAATAATTATTTCCTTTTTCCAACAATACCATACCTTACTCTAGTACTTGGGTTTTAGCTCATATTTTTGGTCAAGATTGTAAAGAATACTAATTTTGAATACATTAATTTGGATTTATGAGAACATTCTTGAATAATTTTTATCAACTATTATTGAATTTTGGTAACGTCACAGTAAAAGAGAGTGTCAAAACCTCTTATCTGGTGCGGCACTTCATGCCTCAAAGAAATTTTTATTAGCTTTAAACATATCTAAAAGTTAATGGAATCTCTTGATACAGGAAGAACATATCCTTCAACTTGTAAATTCCACGAGATATGGGTCTTTGTGGATGCCAAAAAAACTTTGGTAATTTAGTACAAAACTTCATAATAATATTAAGTGAATTATGACATGACCTTGATTTTCCATTAGGGCTTTCCATATATTCTTCAATCCTTAGTATTTTATTAGGGCTTCTTCCACAATATTGTCTCCAAGGAATAACAAGTTAATATGTAATGAGTTTTCCTCATTCATACCCTCTTTACAAGTATTAACAACAATGGAAGTGTCAATCATATTTTTATATTTACCCTTAGAATTAATGGTCTTATCTAGTGTTCCAAACTCAATTCCTTTAAAAATTATAGCTTTCTTTAGAGAGATGTGTGTTTTAATTCCTTTTCCTTTGGGTCCTAAACCATCATTACCTTTGTATCCCAATTTTTTAATGAGGTTATATCCATTAGGATATTGATCAATAGGTACCATGATAATTATTCCTCTTTGTATAACCATTCAGTGGTGTCCTCTTCAAATATATATTTATCTAGTTCTCCACAACATGAGAATATTGTAGGTTAACATTTTATTGTGATAGGAGTAACTTGTTCTCTGAGTTGCAGTTTTCTATATGATTTACGAGAAGGAGGAAGTTGTCATATACAAAAAAAGTGTCATAAATCATATTCTTCTATACATTTTTATTTCACTTTTCACCTTAAAGGGTAGCAATAGATCAAAGAAATTGGGATATGATACAATTATAAGATCAATTGAAGCAACTGAGGGAAGACATAATGATATTAGAATTACAAGAAGAGGAAAACAAACAACTATTCCTAAACCAAGACCAATTACTCACATAGGAGTTAGAGAAAACCAAAAGAGAGGTAGCTACTATATACAATAAAATTTGGGTATTGGATGTTTCTTAGGGATCAATGGCCGTCTATCCATGGAGATTATACAATACAGACCACTTACAGAAAAAAATTCTTATTTCTCAAGGACCTGCAAACATGCAAGGAATATGGAAACGTGTTTCTCATATAATTAGTATTCAACTAAGACTATTATAGCTCACTCCAAACACCTCATATAGAAGAATATCAAATGTGGCCAAGAAAATTACTCCTAAAAATAGGCCCTTCTGATTTCAGAATTTTGGATAGAACCAATCCACCTATAAAGGGGATTGTTCCTTGTTTTTTTACGTATAAAAAGGGGATCTAAGACCCAATATATATATATATATATATATATATATATATATATATATATATATATATATATATATATATATATATTGGGGATTGGGGGGTTTTATTCCTACTTTTAGTCTCAAGGAGATCTCAACTAGTTAGACTTATTGAATTATGTATTTTATTCTAACAAATTAATCGAGAAGTTTTTATGCTCAATTGGTTTTTTGTGATCATTCTAGGTTATTTGAGTACCTAGAGGAAGGAAAACATAAAGGGAATTTAAGAAACCTCATTTACTAATATGCTTTGTTTCCATTTTCTCCTTGCGCTTTTGTTATTTATTAATAATTTGTTGTTGCAGAAATTTATAGAAATAGAGTTGTTTACTTTCTTGTAGAAGTTATTTTAGCCAAACAATCACCATCATGACTGTATATTCGAATTGTGTGGTTTTTTTTATGTTACTCGAGTATTTTTCATGAGTATAAATGTATTTTACTTCCTTACACAACTTTATTTAACTCTTTGTGTGGGTTTCTTGTAGCACTGTAGAGTTTCCTATAGATCTCAATTATTTCTATAGAACAATGCAAAATTATGTTTTATCACAATTCTCATCTAGCAATTCATGCTTTACCCATAATATTCTTGATAACACTAGGAAATGGTGTTATAAATGCTAATTAAGAGTTAGAGAAGATAAATCACTTGAATTTTTGTTATGGATATGTTTGTTTCCATTACTATTTAAATTCTAATTTCTACAATTGAATATATATCTACATTACAAGATAGAGAATACAACTTTCCTTCAATTTTTTTTATCGCTATATTTGTTTCCTTTACTATTTAAATTACAATTTCTACAATCGAAAATATATCTACATTTCTTTTCTTACATGCAATGGTTTATTTTCTTAGATTTGATGGATCTAGAATCATTAGGATAGAGTTTGATTCAGTCACTAGTTAGATATTTCTACAATTTTGTCCAAGAAATTCAATTTAGAGGAACTATTTTTTGTAGGAAATGAGACTAAATTATTCAATACTTTTTCTAGACATCTTGAGAGAACTTAGGAAAGAGAGACCTTATTGTCCATGACAACACCTTTGGATACTTCCATAGTGGTAGTTTCTTGATAGTAATATACAAGGTGGATTCCATGGAGTTTCATCACATGATCAAGAATAGAAAGAGAAAATTAAAAATCCATTGGTTATTACTTCTCAGCAAGTTGAAAACAAGATATAATATCACACTTCCATCATGATATACTTCTATGTATTGTATAAATTACATAAGCTAAAACAAATCTAAAGTACGTTGGTATGAATTTATAAAATCTTAAGAAATATAAAATTTATCAAGATTAACTTGAAATTATACTTAATTTTGAGAGAAACTATTGCTTCCCAGTTTTGAACTGTTGATCTTTAGTGTGTTATCATTGAAATAAAAACCTTATGCATCATTTTTTGGGTATTTTCATCAACACAATAACCTTGAGACTTAATTTATATTTTTTTCTTCTAAGTGTATATACTGATGCTAAGTTTGAAATGAAATTGTATTGTCTTTTGAGAGAACTAGTGTTTCCCAGTTTTGAACTAGTGACCTTTAATGTGTTATCCTTGAAAAAACAACCTTATGAATTATAGATTAGGAATTTTCATCTAATGGTAACTTTGCCCATAATACTCTCCATTGTGGATCTTGGAGAAGTGAGTATAATTCATGGAATGTTAATACATTGAACATTAGTCATTAGGGGAATTTTGAGGTCTAAAATGGGACTCCTAAGGAAACAATAAAATAATATCCAAACCAATAAAATAATATTTATGAATTTTCAATTCACTTTTTGCACCACAATCCATGTAACCATAGTTAAATTAAATTCAAAAGTTATACCAAAATAAAATTAATAAAAAAACTGTATTGATGTGACTATAAATAAGAATGAGTTGTTCAAGAAAAAGTCATTATCATTGAACAACTAATGCATTTGTTCTTTGTACTTAAATAACTTAAAATAAAATATAAATATAAATTTATAATTCTTAATTATATTATATGCTATTAATTAAAATTTATATTATTTAAATTGTATAATAACATGTAATTAATATACTATATAAAAATAATATAATATAATATAATAAATGTATAAGGATATGCATTGTTTCTTTCAAGAAATATGAAATTACAAAAATATATTTTTATTCATAAAGTGTGAAATGGCATTTATTATGAGTACTTTACTTTGACTTTAAAAGTACTTAGAGCATTACCATGGTTAACCATGAGTTTTTATCCACCATTGATAATGTGACAAGTAACTACCTTTAACTCAAACAATGCCACCTCAACCATTAGGGATGATGTCATCCCCTAAAATGTGATTGGTTCTCATAAAGTGAATTTTGATTGTACTTTTTCCTTAGGAGGCCCATTTTAGACCTCAAAATTCCCCTAATTAAAACACGATTTTTAAGCAACCAATTTTAGTCAACATCAAGGTGAAAAGTATATACTCAATTATAAAACCCTATATCAAAAAGAAAAAACATTAAAAGAAAACACAATTTTCTCACAGTTTTAATTCCATTGACTAATGGCAGATCCTGAGAACAAGGAAATTCCTTGTAGCCACATTTTAGAACCAGAGTTCCCCACCTTCAGATGAAAGCTATAATTGTAAATGGAATTATTCATGTGAATCTACTACAATTAGACCCAATATCTTGTACATAAAGACTCACAACCTAGCACGACTTCTCAAAATATGGCACCTCTAGAATTCTTCACATATATAGGGAAAGGAGTATCTCCAATGCCAAACTAGAAAAGCACAAAATTGCATCACCCCTTCTTCCTATCTCCATAACCCCACCAACAATTTCAATTGGAAATAATTATTGATCAGTACAAATACCTTCATAAGATTGCCCAAAATGTTGCTTCATAAGCACAAGAAGGTATAAATGAAATAAGTTATGTAGAAAGATATAATTATAGATATTTTTCTCAACCCAAAAAGAGTACAACATGTCCCATATTTCTTATATTTTTAAGTTCTAATATTGACTGAGCTCAAAAGAAGTAATACTCGCTTATAAGCACAAGAAGAAATTTTAAAATTCTATCATCTAGATCACTTTATATATTTTAATGCAATGGTTACTAGGGTCAAAGAATGATATATATAAATATATCCTCTTAATCTATGACCAATGGGTGATATGGCATGGTTTGTTTCTTATACTGCATTATGGAACAAAAGATGGTTCCACCTACTCTCATTGTTTTGAATTTTATATCCAACCACATGACTATGATATGTAATCTAGATGGATCACTTTCAACACATGGCAGAGATACCCTATGCATATCTCTATTGATTTCCAATATGCATATGCATAGAACCCATTCTTTGGCATCCATAAGACCTTTACTTTATGGAATATGTATAAGCATCCCCTACTTCACCCCAAGAAAAGATTTGAACAATGTCTAACTCATTTAGTCAATGGAACTTGAATAAATAACCCTATTAGTGTTTTCTCTCTATAAATTTAAAAAATAATAATAGATCGAACCAATACAGAATTCTATGCATTCTTGCAAATCTTCTCTATATACTTCTCTTTGAATTTATTTTTTAGATTTTCCTCAGCAAGCTTCATTTGTGGATAGATAGAGAGGAATATGTTGGCAATATGATGTAGAGTGTTGTCCTTGATGGCAACCCACTGAATGAAGATGAAGACATGATATTGTTGACATGTGTTGTTCGTGATGGCAATCCACCTGATGAAGTTACTCTTGACTTGTTGGACTTGGTAAATGATGTAAATCTGATGTGATATGATGTTTGTTGACAATATGATGCTGGGTACCCACTTGATAGAGAGTTGTCCTTGAATGGCAACCCACCTGATGAAGTTGTGCTTGATAGAATGTGTCTTGATGAATTGAATCTGATGTATCTACAGTGAGTACAGAAGGTAATGAAGAAAGAAATCCAGTATGTGATAGATCTATGATGAAAAGAGTATGTCTCTAGGCATACGCGGATTTGCCTAGGGGAATTCACGTATGCACGCAGGAAAGAACGTGCCAAGTCGCGTATGGGAAAAAGCGCTCAAAAAGTGCAAAACCAGGGGTAACCACCATGTTATTGACCCATTGTATTGGGTAATGATTCGCCTAATTGACCCCGTCCAGGAATACCATCGGAAGTAATGTAGTTTTGGGCTCATGGTATTGTTTTGGCTCATGGTATTGAAAAAGAGTAAACCTATATAAAGAGAAGAAATTCATTGTGCAAATCATGAGCGTGGGAGCAAGATGTCTGAGCTTGAATGAATACTTCTTTGTGAAGTATATCTGTATGGAAAGGGTAAAGGTTTGATAATAGATCTAAATCTATGATGCACCTATGAAGAAATGATGAAGCGGAATATCTAGATCTGGAATGTATTCGTATCTGCTATATCTGTTTATGGAAGGCTTAGATCTGAGATGAGGCGAACATCTGTCTGAAGTAAAAGGGTAAATCTGAACTGAATATCTGATCTGAAGAAGTATGCTGCTCTATAATGGTTAAATATCTATACGCTAGTTCGCCGCAGAGGAAGCACGTATATACGTGGCTTCGCTGAAGTGAAAGCGCGTATGCGCAATGAAATAAGATCTGTAATATGTACAGAAGTATACGCTGGTTTATGTGAACAGAAGCGCGTATATACGCGACATCAGAAAAAGGAAAGCGCGTATGCAAACTAGGGTTTGCTGAAGTCTGTGGTAAGAAATGTCTGATCTGTTCTGCTGGTTTACTGATATCTGTCAGTGAGTTATATGTATCTGTTTCATGGTTGACTGAGCTTAAAAGTATGGAGTGGGTCCAGTCTGAAAATATGATGAAACGTGGCCTGCAAGTTATGGCCTAAAGGAATTTTTGGATCCAGTGTGAAAATTGATGAAACGTGGTCCATAGAGGTGCTGAGGGTTGTAGCCTTCAGTCAGGGGGTTGTAGCTCCCTTCCAGGTGAGGCTGGTAAACGAGATCAGGGGGTCGTAGCTCCCTTCCGGGAGAGGCTGGTAAATGAGAGCGGGGTCGTAGCTCCCTTCCAGGTGAGGCTGGTAAACGAGATCGTGGGGTCGTAGCTCCCTTCCAGGAGAGGCTGGTAAACGAGTCAGGGGGTTGGAGCTCCCTTCCAGGAGAGGCTGGTAAACGAGCGCAGGTGGGTGCCTGCGTGCTGGTCAAGTCTGCGCCAGCACATATGTTGTAAGATGTTTTCTATATAATAAAATATTGAAGGCTGAGAAACTGCAGCGGTGGTTTTCTCCCGACTTGGGTTTCCACCTAAAAATCCTGGTGTTCATGTGTGATGCTTTGTGTGATGGTTTATTCTGTTGTTACTACACATTTTTACTGTTAACTTAACATCAGATGAATGAATAGTGCAAAGAACTAAGTTAATAAATATCTGCATATTTAGATCTCTGCTAATACGCGAGTTGTATGAAGGATATCCGCGTGTATACGCGAGTTTACTAAAGGAAAGTAGCGTATGGGTTTTAGAGAGTGAAAAGTAAAAAGTTTTGAATATGCAGTAAATACTGATTCACGCCCCCCCCCTCTCAGTATTTTTCCCAACAGAATATAGCCAATAGAGCATACATTTGTTCATTGTTTTTCAAAATTTGGTCAAATTGTGGAGTTTTTATGGAAATTTCAGGTCTTTATTGTATACAATAAAGCTTTATTGAAGGCTTGTATTGCCTCAACAAACTTGTTACCAAATGCACCAATTAATATGTGCCTTGTCGTTCAAGAATTAACTATATCCTTTTTTAAGAGAGCTACACCCCATGCTTAGTATATATTTCTTAAAGAATGTAAGAACTTCTAAATTCTTTGACACATGGAAATTTAGGATCTATTGACTAAGAATTGATTAATTAAATGGCAGAATAAAACACCAAGAAAAATATAATGCCATGATAACAACAATTCCTAGGGTTTTAGTGAAGACATATGTTGATTTTTGCTAGCTCACAAATCCTAAAAAATAAAATGGTAACAAAAGAGAAAAAATTAAATAAAGAACCTACAAGCTATATCCTTGAATATATATTCATCATACATATTGAAAAGTTTCAAGATACAAAAGGGAAAAGTATATGTACCTTGCTCAAAATTTACCTTATTTGGATATTTTTCAATTTTTTAGATACCAAGGATGCTTCAATTCTTATATAAATTATTCTGTGATTATATGTTGATTTCACTGATGTAGTGGATTCCTTTTACGTATAGATTCTTTATTCATCTTGTTTGTATGTGTTTGTATTTCCCTCAATTGAATTTTTGTGTTGGTACTTACTCTTTAGAATTGTTTTTAAATATTTCACTGCTCTAATTATATTATTATGTGGCAAATTAATCCATGTGGAAAAGCACCTGCACCATCATAAGTAAAAAAAATACAATTTCACTTTACATTTAATGTGAAATGTTTATTAGTTTTGTACATAACAGAAATAATAAATTTTATTTTTTTGATATATTTAGTCTGAGCACCATGGCAATGATGTTCTCAATGAGGAAGACTTGTGGTCATCCCCAAACCCTGTGGTGACAATAAGAAAGTATGTGGTGAAAAGGAATAAACAAACTATCGAGTTGATTCGCAATAGGGATGGAAATCTTGTGATCGAGGCTAGGATCAATAAATTGAAAAAATATCTTCGGTCATAAAGTGTAATAATTATATTTTAAAGTGATTTTTTTTATTTCATAAGTTTAATTTTGAAGTCTTCTTTTTAATTTTTACATTATTTAATCTAAAAAATATTGTCTTTCTTATGTATAGTTATTTGGTGGAACTTTTCCCACGCAATAGTCATTTTATCCTCAACTCACTGTTAGTACTATTGGAATTAACAAGACATGACATTAGTGTATGGTCACCACTAGCACCCAACATATATCTATGAGACATTTATTCACTACTCCACCCACTAGTACATTTGGCAGAAATTCTGACACTTTTTACCAAATGTCAGAAATTTCCCCAAATTTTTTCAATCCCACCCGAAACCGTCGCTATACCGACGTCTAGAGAAAAGTGTCGCAATACCGACACTTAGACAAAGTGTCGCAATTGCGACGTTTAGAGGAAGACGTCGCAATTGCAACACTAAGCCCCAAAGCGTCACTATTGCAATGGCTGCTTCCAAATGTCACAATTGTGACACAATGTCTAAGTGTCACAATTGCAACATTTGGAGGCATCCGTCGCAATAGAGACGCTTTGTTTGTGAGACAATTTCTAAGTGTCGCAATTGCTTTGTTTGGAGGAATCCGTCGCAATAGCAACGCATTAGCCGCTGTTGGTATAACGACACTTATATGCAATAAATGACACTTATATTCCTTTGCAAAAATGGTCAGCTTATAGAGAAGCGCGAGGAGTAGTTCATGGAGGCACCTTTTTAATTGCGCATAATTTGAAGAGAAAATAGTAATAATGATACAGGCTCCTTTAATTGTGTCTTTGATTTGTGAAGGTATGGATTGTCTAGCTTGCAATTCTATGCTGTCGAGAAAGACTCACAATCCTATAGAAACAATACTGTTGTGAAGATGCCTGGAAAAGAAACAGACATCAGGTTCACGACTGTTGATGAACACATTGTAGTCCGGCGAAGAAGGCACCAAGGAGGGTATTCTCAGTGAATGAGGGATGTTGAAATATTAATTTCAACTACCCTATCCTCTAGCCACTTTCTAAATCTGTTTGAATGGCTCTGTCAAACAACCACTTTCTAAAACTGATGAACAGTCAATTTTGGTTTTGAAATCACAGTCCCTGCACACTTAAAAACGGAGCGCTGTATTGTTTTGGAAATAGAGCAATTTAATAGTAAACGCAGGAGATTTTAATTCAGAAGAATGTGGTCCAACAAACCACAAACCAAATCAGCCATCCACATGGAAGCAAGCGATTTGATCACATTATTTTTTGGCCCGTCTGCATTGTGGAATTCCAGACCCGAAACATTATAGGGCAGAATTAATTTGATTTCCGCGTCACAGTTTTCCTCCGTACGTAAAGCCAAAAAACGGACCCGAATTTTTATATGGCGTATTCTATGAAGTTTTCGCGTCACAAATTAGGGTGACATCAGCAGGCTATTTTGGAACACGAATTTGTGATTGAAATCGGGTTTATTTTTTTTGAAGTCCGGACGTATGATATAGTTTTATTAATATTTTGTTATAAGTTTTGTTTCACCGCCCGATAGTTATTTAAACCATTGGCTCATATATAACATATGCGCAAATATTTCACTTTGGGCATTTGTAATGTGGGCCCCGAATACTTTAAATAGGTACATATACATTAGACAGTTTAAAAGTTTTGAGGATTGCACCCCCGATGCAATTGTTTGTTTATAAGATTATATGATACATGTGAGATAAAGGTTTATTATTTATCATATATAAATAAATTTTATCAATATTGTACATTTACACTTTTATGAGGTGATGTTATAAGTAGATTCATAAATATCTCTTTTTAATCCTCATTTTACTCCATGAATATGTTTGGAAATGAAATTTCAATAGATTAATTTTCTCCTAACCTACGTATCATCAATATTGTACATTTACATTCTTAATTATGAGGTGATGTTATAGGTAAATCCATGAATATCTCCTTTTAATCTTCATTTTACTCCATAAATATGTTTGGAAATGAAATTTCAATAGATTAATTTTCTTGCTATTATATGTTTTACGAAGATATGGTAGGGAATTCTCTCTTATTCTTCTTAGAAATAATTATATATATATATATGTGTGTGTGTGTTTGTGTGTGTGTGTGTGTGTGTGTGTGTGTGTGTGTGTGTGTGTGTATATTTCAAAATATATTAAAAAAATTATATGAGAAAAATTATCAATTCATCAATATGTGTGTGTGTGTGTTGTGAGGAATAATTTCATAGTTCAACTTAATGGTTCATTATATAATCATGTGATCATCACCAATGATATATCTTAAAAAGAAACTGAAAATCCATGTGTACAAAATCGATGTATACTATAGAGAGTGGTTCTCATATCACTACGTAAATTGTTGTATACTACTTCAACAAAATTATAAGATAAAGTATAATACACATCATATATGCACCATAACAATTGGTGCAGGGTAAAACCCACCTGCCACACCTTTTTACTCGATCCAATTTTCTTTGTCAACTCTTCTAGCTGTGGGAGTTTCCTCCAAGGATCATAATACCCCCAAGGCCTGTTATCACCCTAGTAATTCTCAGTTTGTGGGATAGGGATTTTTGTAGTTAAGAACACCAGGGGTAACCAAGAACTGCTTTGGGAATTCAAGATCTAGCCTTCTTGAACTCCAGAGAGGGATCTCTCCGTATGATTTAGCTTTGTTTTAGTAACAGATATTAGGCTAGCTATGATTGTGTATTTGGGTTTGATTTTAAAAGATTGGTGGGAATAAATAGATTTCAAGGTAAACTAGAAGGATCTACCAGAATATTGGGCAATGGAGTCAACTCTCTAGGCAAGCAGAACTAAGAAATAAGGCTGAGAGATGCAAATGTGCTAAGGGCAAGATAGGTGACCTTCTAAGGCTATGTATAGGCTTGATTTGATGGAGTGGATGGAATCTGAGCAAAAGGGAACTTAAGAATCCTTAAACTATAGATAAGAAGATAGAAGAAGGGGATCTAACTGGGAACCGTAGAACTTCCCATAAGGTTTTACGAACTGGCTATTACTGGCCTACCATCTTTAAGGATGCCAAAAAATTCGTGCAAGCCTGTGATAGCTGCCAAAGGGCAAGACGCCCTGGGTAGTCTGATGAAATGCCTTTGAACCCTCAACTAGTGATTGAACCATTTGAACACTGGGCACTTGATTTTTTTGGCCCTATGAGTCCTCCCTCAAACCAAAAAACATACATCCTAGTTGCAACCGAATATGTCACTAAGTGGGTCGAAGCAGAGGCACTTTCAAAAGCTACAAAGGACTCTGTAGTACATTTTCTTTTCCAAATCTTTGTGCGCTATGGTCTCCCAAGGGACATAATCACAGATGGAGGACCACAATTTGTAGGTAATAAATTAGCTGAAACATTGCAAAACTACCACATTCAGCACAAGATTACAACTCCATATCACCCACAGGCCAATGGCCAAGTAGAGAGCATGAACAAAGTAGAAAACATTAAAATGCCAACAAGTTTCGAAACAGGGAGCTTATTATCACTAATCATGTTTAATTTTTCCTTAGTTGATCATTATAGACTAGAAAAACATAATATGAATGAATGTAAACTTTAAAGAAATACACTGAAAACAAGGAAAGAAATGAGACTTATCTTGTCACCACGAGAATCCTTAGCTATGATGTCTCTGATCTCTTTCCAGTTTGTTGCTTTCACTAATTAACTCACCAACTTCAATATAACCAGCAAATAAGACTATAGTTGTCTTGAGAAATTTTATTCACACTGAATAATTCGAATTTTGAAGTATTTATACAAAAAAATGTTTACAAAATATCTCAGGAATTGAGATAATGTTTTAATAAAAAATAGGAAAGAAAACTTAAAAAGAGGGACAGCTGCAAAACAGTTTGCAAGCTGTTACCTTTTTACAAGAAAAAATAGAATTGATTATTCTAATTTGAACTGATTGTTATTGTGCACTTTAACCCTGTATTTTTACCATTTGAGGTAATAGTAAAAAATGAATTTCCAAGTGAATTTCCTGTTTTTTATCCATTAAATTCACAGCAGATCTGTGAATTCTTGCCACTTTTCTGCAGAGGGGATCTTCATAGTCTTCAATTTTCTGTAACTTTCATCTGCCTCTGTATACTTGGAAAAGTTAGGCTTGATAGTGAACATATGCATGATCTCATTATCTAAAAAGAACAGATTTTCAAAATACTGAAGAAGTATTTTGCCTGTTGGTGATCCTTGAGGCAGATGTTGTCTGGCTTTCTCTTTTGCATGATTTCTGATTTTTAGATCATAATCTTTCTGAGGCATTAACTTGTCATTCAATGCATGAATATCATGCAAACCTGCTTCTGACAATGTTTTGTATTTGGCTAAAAATCTTGAGATGGATAAATTCATGTCTTTACACCGGTCCTCTAGATTACTCATTATGTTTCTTTTGTTCAGGACCTTTTTGATTTGAAGAATGGTTTCTGTTCTATCAACAATTTTCAATTCTTCCAACTCTTCCTTGGTTTTAATGTTTAAAAAAGCTATGAGTTGGATTGCTTGGGCTGGTTTATTGTCAATTTCCCTCTTAGTCTTGTCAATCTCTGCACTAGCAACTTGAAGTAACTCCCTATGTTCATAAATTATCCGAATTGAAGGCCATTGAGAATGAATGCCTTCAATAATTTTGGTCCATAAATGATTTTTTATATAGGCCACTTGATCTGTAAGATTTACTTGTGCTTGCAGAATCTTTAACTGTTCTTGTAGTCGATCAGCCCTTTACTCATGTCCTCTAGAAGTAATCAAGGCATCATTTTTGGAATTTTATAAATTTTTAATAGTGCCTTTAAAACTAAGAATATCTTTATCTTGGTCTTGTAGTGTGCTCCTCTGTGAGGATGAAGAAGAAGAGGCAGAGATTAGAGAAGTAATTGGCACTGCAGTTGCCAGTACTCCTTTCGGTGCCAAGTGTTTTGCCAAAGTAGATGGTATAGCAGTGTTTACAGTGGGGATCACTGTAGGAATGACCATTGGTTGTGCTTTTCTTAGTTCTTCATTCTCTTTCATTAGAGCTTCTATTTGACTTTCCATTGTTTTTATCTGATCTGTCATTTGATGTACAAGCTGCTTTAAATCATCATTCTCTGTTTTTTGCTGTAGAATTTCTTTTGCTTGAGAGTTTTCACTCTGAGGCAACTTCAATTGTTTTCTAAGAGCAGCTATATCCTCATTTTTCTGTTTAATTAAGACTTTTTCCCCTTCAATGTTGTTTGGGTCACGCCCTGCTTCAATCACTATATCTTCTAGTGTTTTTATTCTTAAATTATTAGCATACAGTGAGGCTTTGTCCAACTTCATTTGATGTTGGAGGTTGACCACTGTTTTCTCAAGCCTAATTGATTTCATAGTTTTACTGACAATTTTTGAATATAGCATTTCAGTATTGCTCCTATGAAATTCAATTTGATCTAAATCATGAATGGCATCTGCATCCAGTTCAAGATCTTTTTTGGAATAATCTGCCACTGATTTTGGCTCAGCCATTGTAGGCTTTGTTGTTCCTTGAGAAACAATTCCTTGTTGTGTAAAGGAATCCGTGCTCAAGACATTAAATATTATGTCACAAACAAGTGTATATTTGTCTTTGCTTATTAAACCTTCAAATATTAATAATATAATCTCCAAATATCAAACCCCTACAAGTTCTGCAATGCCATGTTCTCTTTATGCTGAAGTGAATGAATAGAAGAAAAATAAAGAAAAGGATTTCAATTTGATATGCTGCTTAAAATAGAATCTACCATCATAAAACCCTGAAGAAGTGAGCAACAAATAAGTTAAAATAGAGGAGCGCCCATTAAGGATGTTTAACTCTTAGATACATAGATATCAAGAGACCTGCAGCTCAAATCACTCTATTTTATTCATAGATATGGAAACGAAATGAAAACTGGAAAACTATTCAACATAGATAGAATGAAAGAAACTTGCAAAACTTTTCATTGATTCAATATTTTTCAGTACAAAATTAGGCTTCAAGGTCCAAAACTCGGAACCTTTCTCTTTCTTCAAATTGTCTTTAAATACATTATGACAAAACAGTTTCCAGTAATGAAACTGATCCTAACTACTCTAACCAACTTTAACTGCCTAAACTGTTAACTGTCATGGAGGTACATGCCTCGAAAAATTCTTATTACATTTACATAATCCTGAGAAATGACATAATGAGAATTTTTAAAACATCTAATCCAAAGGAACAACTGGTCCTGAAGTGGCTGCAGAATCAACAGCTACTTTTGATTTGTCCGTTGGAATCTTCTTTGCTGTGTCAATGGAGAAGATTTTGCATTTTTTCCAAAGTTCACTTTGAGTTGTAGGAGCATTCCTGTAGCTGAGGTATTCCAATCTAAATGCAACTGCATGATTGTGAGTGAGCCTTTCTGTGAAGAGTTCCTTTACCATCCATAGCAAATTGAAGTGCCTCTGTAAAAAGTTAAACACTGTCTCTCCCTTTAAAACTTGTGTCTTTTCGTGTCTGCTATCTGCTCTGCTCTTTGCCAATGTTAATGCATCTTCATAAAACTTCCATGTCAAAATATTTCCCTTTTCTGTCCAGCATGAAGGCAAACCTGTTCGGATCAATTTATCAAAAGTTATATCAAACTTCTTTACCGCCTCTTTAATTCTCAGCAACCTTTACTCTGCAAATTTTTGTAAATCATTCTTAATTATCATTTTATTAACTTCTTCAGCATAGAAGTATCTGTCTTGTATATCAATTTCTTCTAGCTCTTCATCTGATTTGGAATTGATAAAATTTAAAAACCTCCTAGCCCAATTTGCTCTTTTAATGAGCGTTTGTTTTTCTGATGATATCTCCTCTTCATGGTCCGAGATGAGGCGTTTCTCTGTAGCAATTATACTTAAGGAATCCCAATTTGACTTCATTTCAGATATAATTTCAGTCCAAATAATATCTTTAGCTCTTAAAAGTGAGATGTTACCTTTTAACTTCTCCTTGAGCTCCTTAATTTCATCCTCAGCCTTTTGTAATTGCTGCTTATTTTCATTTGCTTTATTTTCCCATCCTCTCATAATCTTAGTAGCTGTTTCCAAATCTAACTGAACCCGTTTAAGATCACCTTCAGCTATCTTTAGTTCTGTGCTGAGCTGAACAATTTGGGCTTGAGGATCAGAATCAGCATCACCTGTAAGCGAAATAAAAGTGCAAGTGTGATTTTCAATATGATTCTGCAGAGATATAGCAGTATGCTTCACTTTGGACAACTCTTCATCTTTTTGTAACAATTGCAAACGTAACTCTTCCTTTTCTTTTTCTACCTCAGCTACTTCTGCATCCATTGAGTGCTCTGTAGCTGGTAATTTTAACTTTTTCCTTAGTGAGGATATTTCTACTTCTGCACTTTTCATGAGTTTTTGAATTGCAGCTTTATCATTTGGATCCACACCAATTTTCATAATGATCTTCTTCAACTCTTCATTTTGAGTTGTTAATGCCCTTGAATGAGATTTCTCCATTTTGCATTGTCTGATGACCTTTGCAAGCATGTTTTCAGTCTTGACTGCTGTGGCATTGTTCTTGCTCAAATAATTTACAATCAACTGCCCGGTCTGCATATGAAGATTCATTTTGTCCCACAATGGGATCTTTTTAACATCCATGATTATGTTTACCTCCTTAATGCTGCCCGAAGATCCAATGGACATTCCTGTCGGATGTGACAGAGCCATATTAAACTGATCTTTTTCAAGATCCATCACAGTCAATAATCTGGTCTGGTTAGCAGCTATGTGGTGCTCTGCTTGTGCTTCTATATTGGCTTCTATCCTCTGGTTTCTTTCCTCAATCTGTGTGAACATTTGCTTTACTGAAGGAGCCTTTTCCAAATAAAGTTCCTGTCTTCTAGGAGATGAGGGGAGATCTTGTTCTTCATTGACCTGGAGAGTAAAACCAGGTGAGTTGGAAGAATGGTCTTCTGCTAGTTTGGTTCTCTTTTCCTCTCGGGGATCCTCATCATCTATTTCAACAACATTTTCTCTACCTCTTTTGCTCGCCCTTTCCAAAATTGCAGGTGTTTGAATGCTGGTCTTTGATGAGCTTCACTCACCTGGATTAGCCAATTTCTCCAGATCAGGTTTACTTACATGGGAAAATGCATCATACCCATTCTCAACCCTTTTCTGAGAAATTATTCCATGTGGATCATAAGGCCATTTTTCTCCCAACAACAACTGTGTCCCTTCCAACATTTTTGAGGCTTCATCAAAAGTTTGTCTCGTGTTGACCACAAAAGGTCCCACACTCATAGGCAATTTGTACATCAAACCTTTCTTCATGGGAAGAAAGTGAACTTGGTCTACATTAAGACTTTGCCTTATGAATTCCAGGGTGAAGAGTCGCATGGGTACAAAGGTTGGGAGCCTATAGGGCTCAATGCTAACTCCATACAGCCTTATCTCTGAGTATTCTTCAAATACAAACCAATCTCCAAATTTTCAATTGGGTCCTAACTGTAGGAACTCCCGGGCTTTTGGTAGAAAGCATGGAGGAAGAGTTCCATTCAAAATTTTATAAGCAATAGACATGAAATGGTCAAAAAATTCAAACAGCCCTACTTCATTCTCTTCTTTTCTAACCATATCGGTTCAGAATAAAACTAATTGCTTATTTTTATTACTATCAACTATATTTAAACCCAAACTCATGAACTCTTCAACATTTTGGTACAAAAATAAGTAAACAACCAATGATGGAAATCTGAAGAAACCTGTTAGAGGAAAAGCTATCAATTGGGAATTTACTATTTCTTCCCAAAAAGACGAAATGTCAAGGACCACCCCTGGTTTCATCATCAGTGCAAACATCCCCAAGACTGATTTATCAATTTTTTGGTCATCGTCTTTTCCCAAAATCTCCGTAATGCAGCTAAGAACTGGCCTATACTGAACATCGAACGCCTCCAAACTAAACTTTTCTCCTTCAAATTGAATTTTTTCTGGATTTGATTTCAAAAATGACATACAACGACTGAAATCTTCGTTTGAAAGGTCTTCAAATACTGAACCAATGAATATTCGGAGAATTGTAACGGAGACTCATCTTCTGGAAAACACAATGCTTGGCGAATTAATTGTGTTGATACCTGCAGGACATTTTCCCCCTGAGAATTCATGACAAAACATTTACCAGGGTACATTGATGAGACTAACCATGAGATGAACTCAGGGAAGAAGTGAGTTTTCGGAACACAAGCGGACAACACACCAGAACTTTTCATAGCAGATAATACAGGGGATTTATCAGTGTTTAGGGTTACTTGGTAATGCAGTAGGGGATGATTGATGGACGACGCGGTATCATGGACATCCTTTTCACTATACAGGAGAGGACTGAGGTTTGAAGATCCAGACAAGGATATTCTTTTTTCCATAACTAACAGGAACTGAAAACAATTTGTGGGGTAACGAGAAATGCAAAGGTGGCAAGAACACAGTTAAAAAGGGGAAAAATAGTCACACATGGACAAAACAGGACTAAAGAACTCTTTAATAAGCTACGGGAATCCGTAATAAATGCCAACATGATGTGGACAAACCGTTGAGGGTGGATGACAACTGTTCTCCACTTCGCCTGATGACGTCACTGCGGGGGGTCCTGGAGTATGGTAGCGAACTTCGACCGGCACCCCCCGCAGTTATTCATAGCCATCGATCACAGCTCACCCGTGATCTGACCAGTCAACTACGGGGGGTCGGGATTTGATAAACTACGAGCTACTTCTCCCCCCGCAATAACTTATCCGAAAGTACTTTTCCACAATCACCACCTCCGCTCAAGAAATTGCTTGGAGCTTAAGCTTAAATCAAAACATATATTTCAATAAGGTCAATATTCATCGAGCTTTGAAATGCTTGTTTTATGACATAGTATAAAACTTTATACTATAACATATGATTTTTTGATTTTCTATTTTTTTTTATATTTTTTATATTCAAAAATAAAAATTGAAAAGGATATGCAAATATGATCTACAACAGGCTTCAAGAATGACATTACCAATTTATTGGATGAATAATCAAATGCTGAAAGAAGTCTGTCTTTGTTTCCAGGCTTTTCCTTAAGAAATCTAGAATGAGCTTGATTCTTGAGCTCTTCATTTTTCTCTTTAATCTGTCTGAATCTGATCTAAATCTCTGACTCTGTATTGTCAGTTTCCTGAGAAGAAGGAGGCAAATCGAGAGTAGCCTGGTTTTCCTTCATGACTGTATCTTTTTGTTGTGTTCCAAATTTTACACTTTGAAGCTCTTTTAATGTTTGAGTGACTATTCTTGTTGCTCCATCATCTATATCAATATTTACAGCCTTATCATTTTCTTCTTCTGTTGACTTGCTTCTTTTGCTATAAGGAGTTCTGAATTTTATGTCCTCAATAGTCTCAGCTATGAAACTATCTCCTTCTATGTCTCTTTTATGTACATTATCAGTATCTTTGCTTGTAGAAGCCATCTGTATTGTCTGTTCAATCTGTTTGCCTTTTCCACTGTCTACCCGTATTACCTATACTGCCTGTGAATCATCATGAGATAGGGTGTTTGGCTTCCATTCAATTTTATTTACATATCTTTCAATATGGGGCTTAGGATCATGCAAGTAAACAGGAAACTTACATTTTACCCTTGTTGCACTCAAAATACCTTGTGGGTCATACTTCCATGTAAAACTACATGGGAACTTATACTCTTTAAGTTTGACATTTATTTCATTGGCAGCTTCTTTGTTATTCACAATGAATGGCCCAATTTGATTTTTCATCTTAAATTGGGTCTTTTTCTTGAAAGCTATGAAGTTGATTTCATCTACGTTCAATAGTTGTCTCAGATATTCTAAAGCAAATATTCTTGTAGTAACAAATCTAGGTAACTTATATGGGGCCAGGGATGAGCCATACACTCTTATTTCTGTATGATTTTTATATAAATACCAATCTCCAGTTTTGTAGCTCTATGATAACTGCAGAATTCTTCTTGTCTCATCATTGATCCTAGGGATCTCCTCTTTTTCCAAGAGATACATAGCAGGGGCTATAAATGAGTCATTGAAATCTGTAAAACTATACTTTCTATTCCATTTCCTTAGAATAGATGACCAAAATACTACTGATAGAAATTTTCCTTCTACATCCACTTTCTCACATTCAATTGGAAACTTATCTATTTGATAATATAGGAAGAGGTGGAGTAGATAAGAGGAGTATCTGAAAACTCCTTCTTCTGGTAATCTGGATAACTGATAATGCATACTTTCAGCAATAAATCTAGCAAAATTGAACTGAATGGATGGTGATTTACCAGGGCTTAGAGTTGACAGAAAACCTAGGATAGCCACATCAGTGAATTCATCACTGGTGTATCCTAGTATGAAGGAGAGAATTGAGACAATCTGTCTAGTTTCATCTGGGAAATCAACGGTGTCGAAAGGAGGATTTAACTTAGGAATATAAACTTGATTTGGACAAAAATTCTGTTATATTTTGAATCTAGTATTGAACTCCAAGTCAAGATATAGTTGGGTTAAATCTTCTATTGATAGGGAAGCAGAATTGGGGTCATGATTCATTTGCAGCATGGAATTTATCGACTCTTCAGTGATGTAAAACAGGATATCTTTTTCTTTGTTTACAATACATCTTTGTTCTGGCATATAATAGGCTTGGCATAATCTGATAAAGTCAGGAATAGAATGAGTGAGAGGGACAATATATCTAGGCAGATTGGATTCCCAAATTAGAATATCCTTGTCACTCTTTTCCACTGATTTGCCATAGCACCAATTATAGACATCGAGCAGGTTAAACTCTACATTAGGTTCTAGTATTCTACAGTCTAGATCAACTAAAGGGCTATTCTCTGGAGAAATGACTGGAGGCTGGACTGGTCTGACCACTTCTGTAGAATCGGCCGTAAGTACAGGAGTTGGTTTGTCGATTTTGAAGGACATAGGCTGAGGAATCTTTGCAGAAGACTTCTTTTGAGATTTTGCACCTCCATTCTTGGGGGTTACCTATTTCTTGGTCATTTTTAATAATGAACGAAGCAAGCTTAAACGATTTTCTAAGTTCCTTTACAAGAAACAGGGGTTTCTTGGTGAATTTCTACTGAAAATGGGGTTTCTGAGCAGGGTTTTTAGGAAATGCAAGGAATTTAAAGCTCAGAACGTGTATTTAAAATCGATTTCAACAGCAAAACGGACCAGGGTATGGAAAAAATTGCGAGAAAGGGAAATTAGGGATTCCAGGGAAATTTTGACAGAGTTTCCCCTGAAAAAAGGACACTTTTTTGTAGTAACTTTGGTAATTATTTGAAATTGACAGGAATTTTGAAATCTCAGAGGGAAACTTCGAAGAAAATTACCTGGAGAACCAGCAGAATTCGGTTGAAGACGTTGCAAAGGTGCTCAATCTTCATTTTTTTGAAAATGGCTTCGCAGAGGAAAATGTAGTACTTTGTAATGGAAATTCAGGGCAATGGGCATCGAAAAATGGTACTGGTAGGTTGAAAATGGCTCTGCAAAGTTTCTCAGGGTTCAAACGGCATGATTTTGAGGAAAACGGTTTTGCAATGTTTTTACAGGTTTAAAGCGAAAAGGTGAAAATTTGAATGAAAAATATAATTTTAATGTATTAAACGATAGTATAACCATAGTTAAATGACATTAAACTCGGGTTAAATGGGTGTGGTTTATGGAATACTGCCAATGGTATTCGCAAGGGTAAATGGTGGTAAGCGGAAACTAGCTTTTCGAACGCGATACAATGTGGTGGCGACACGTAAGCGCGAGTGGTTTGTAAAAACCACCCATTTCACGCGGCTTTGCCAAAACATCAAACAATTACTTTATGAGCGCGAAAATGTATTAGCGTCGTCAGATCTGGATTCAACGAGCGAACGGCCACGATCAAAAGGAAAGGTGCGGGGAAAAGGTAAGTTATCAGGTTCACTTTGGGCCATTGATCTTGGGAAACCGTCGCTATACCGAAATTTAGAGAAAATTGTCGCAATACTGACACTTAGACAAAGTGTCGCAATTGAGACGTTTGGAGGAAGACGTCGCAATTGTGACACTATGCCCCAAAGCGTCGCTAGAAAGGTGCCTCCAAACGTCGCTATTATATGTTTTACGAAGATATGGTAAGGAAATCTCTCTTGTTCTTCTTAGAAATAATTATATATAATTTTTTTATTTTTTTTCAAAATAGATTAAAAAAATTATATGAGAAAAATTATTAATTCATCAATATGTGTGTGTGTGTTGTGAGGAATAATTTCATAGTTCAACTTAATGGTTCATTATATAATCATGTGAGCATCACCAATGATATATCTTAAAAAGCAACTGAAAAGCCATGTGTACAAATCGATGTATACTCTAGAGAGTGGTTCTCATATCACTATGTAAATTGTTGTATGCTACTTCAAAAAAATTATAAGATAAACTGTAATACACATCATATATGCACCATAACAATTGCCATACAACTAATTTGTTTTAGGATACATGTGGCATTCTAGGGGTAAATTCTATATGATGTGTATATCAATATATTAGGTGTTGGTAAGTTTTGAGTATCTAAGAAATGATAAGAAATATCCATACATCATGATCTTGTAATGTGATTATAAATTGTGTCTATAATTTCCATAAAATGTATAAATGATTTGTTTAAAAAAAAAATCAACACAATCAGCCCTAAACAATGCTCATGATGTGGAATGTCATTGGAGAAACCAAAATGATGGTCACATGTCCCATTTATATGGTAATGGTGATCATATATATGTTGTAGAGACACTTGATGAGTAATTAAATAAATCTTAGAGTGTGACTCATTGTGCCATATTTTTTTAAAGCATGATTTGTTTTCCTAGTTTTTACTAATTTGTTAACATATTTTATTCATTTGGAAAGCTAATTAATGATGCTTTAAGTAATTAGGACCTAATGAGATATCATCTTCACATCTTCAGTGAAATATATTTGGTAATTGTAGTCACTATATGGACTGCACATGCATGCTACTTAAGAAAAATTGAAATATAAACTATAATACACATCTTATATTTTCCATAACAATTGTCATACAACTTATTTACTTCTAGATACATATGAAATACTTTAGGTAAATTCCATATTATGTGTATACCAATATAGTAGGTGTTGGTAAGTTATGAGGATCTAAGAAATGATAGGGTATCCACACATTAGTAGTGCCCTGGTGATTTTTTTGCATAATTTTCTATTTGTTGTAATTTTGTTGCTTGGATTTGTTATAGATTTCAAATAATATATACAATTATCTACCAATTGTTCTTTATAAAGAAGAAGTACAATAAGTAGTCACCTAAAAGTGAGCCATGTGATAATATTGGTAACATGAGTAACCTAGTAAGCTGTGAATGAAAAGTGAATAACCTCCACTCACCAACAAGTGGCAGGCAGGGTTGGAATTTGGATTTCTCTTTACCCGTCACACAATTTTTTTTGACGTTTTGGTCATTATTTTTATAGTCAATAAACGTTACATTTAAAAATTTTCACTTCATTAATGATGTTCTCGTAATAAATTAACCCTTCACCAATAAAAGTTTGATTAAAAAAATTGAACGCTCTTCCATTTTCTTTGGATTTTGGAGTGTGATATATCTGTGTCATGGACTTTTAATACCTGAAGTTTCAAGAGAAATAATCGATTCTTTTCAAACTAATATTTCCTCAATATATGTTATGATCTACTAAAAATTACTTCAAAAATCAAGTAAGCTTCCAATATAAAGAAAAAAACATGAACGAGCTTTCCCTAAATTGCAATAAATTTATGTTTATTATTAATATTTCATAATCTATCTTATAAAAATTGCATAATCGAACTAAGAACAAATCCTTAGTGCATTTTTTATTGTTGTTGTGATTAAAAAAATGAGCCAAAGAATGCTAAGGCACTCAGAGAAATCAATCTATGTATTATTTCTCACAAAATCATGTTGAGTAGTGGAGACTAAGCGCTAGATTTTTTTCTGTCCTCAATCTCTCTATTAATTATGTCTATGTAGTTATAAGAATAACAGGCCAAAGAAATCTCAGGCTTCCAGAGAAATTAGTCTCTGTGTGCAGAAATTGATGATTACTGTTGACTAAATGTTATACCATTTGAAATTGCTGAGCGAAATTAATCAGGCCATGATGTACCATTTGTCAGTATCTATTTTATCATGTATGAAAGTTGATGTACCATTGAAAGTTTAATAATTCTATTGAAATTTTAATAACTATAATAACTATATATATATATATATATATATATATATATATATATATATATATTTTAATTTAATGATTAATAATAATTAAATTAAAATTCTTAAAAGACAAAATAAAAGCTTAATAATCACGAACTATTATGATAATTTAAAAATATAGAACTCGGGCTTAACATAGTTGCAGAGATACCAAGAAAAGAAGAGTGCATGTGCATGATAACCTCTTTCTTGACAACCTATGAATGCCATTCTCAATGAAGACTCAAGACTCAACTGGATTGGATTGTGTATCAAAACAGTAGGAATGAATCAAAGTTCAATGAATGAATAACTTGATCGAGAAAATTTATAGGGAAAGGTAACTTGAATATCAATCTACTAAACCTCACTTCCATGATTAAAAAAACACCCCCGCCTTCTCAGTGGTCCCATCATGGTCCACCTATTGAAAAACAACCAACAAATATTATTTTTTTTTATTTTTGCATGGCCATTGGACAATGATTTACTATGGCTTTCCTCCTAAATTCCAATGGATGATTATTCAAAAATATTGATAATTATTTTAGTCTCAAGGCATAGCCAAGAGTGTTACTAGATAATTATAGATTACCTCTCCATTGGATGATTGTACATTTTTCATCTACTTTTTCACGTGAGTTTCAGTTGATGCTAGATCTTTGCCTTCTATTTCATTAGTGAAGCTAAGAGTTAACTTTGATCTTACGCTAATAACTATACTTGCATGAATATCCATGCTTTTATACTTCCCCACTGTGGTCAATGTTGATGTATGGCCTTGGCCCATTGATCTTACAATTAACTCACTATTCATATTCAATTTTCTGTAGTTCAGCCCAATAAAATAAGGAAAACAGAAAATGAAGTCCTGATTTTTATTTCCAGTGCTCCTACATAATACAAATACTCTTAAAAACCAATTAATATATAAATTTTCATCATTCATGCTAAAATCAGTTTGAATTTTTTTAATGAATCTTCTTACAATTAATAGATTACATTGCTCATAGAATAAGAGATAATTTAGAACTATGATTTCACAATAATAAATTATCGGCCTCCCACAGGGCGATGAACTTGGTCGGATGTGACCCTTCTGCAGCAGCTCCTGAATCTGCCTCTTGATTTCATCGTTCTCTAGAACAGAGCTCCAATAGATCGGTCCATTGGGTAGCGGCGCACCTAGGGTCAGATCAATTGGGTGCTTGACTTGACAGTGTAGAGGAACCCCTGTGGGTGAGGTGAAAATGTCCCCATACTCCTCCACAACCTTATCCATTTGTTGTTGTTGTGCAGAGGAGCCTTTTCTGGAGGTTGTGGCCATAGTTTTCTTCTTGCCCTGGGGGCGGATCATCAGGAAAACGAATTTCCTGGTTTGGGAAATGAGCTTACTGCATTGTTTTGCAGTAACCAAAGAGATAGTAGCAAGAGGTGGTACCTCTGGTATCCTGTACAACTTATTTCCCAAAGTAACAATAACAGCACGAGGCTGAGACTCATACACCGCATGACGCTTCCACAAGTATGGTTGTCCTAATAATACATCAGAAACATCAATAGGAACAACATCGCATAGTACCTCATCCGTGAAGGGCTTGATACTATAGGGAAGGCGGCACTGCTGGCTGACGCGGAGATCTTGTCCTCGGTGAAGCCAACCGATTGTGTATGGATGTCGGTGAGCTGTGGTCGGCAAGCCCAACCGCTTCACGGCATCTGCTGAAATGAGGTTCTTTTGGCTCCCATTTTCGACAATGAACTGTACCGGGGAGCCCTTTACCCACATTTGGGAGTGGAAGAGATGTTCCTCCTCCTCCAGATCTTCTGGTTCCTCCTTCTGGATCTTTGTAGTGGCAACAGTGGCATTGGGCTCCGCATCAATAATCTGTTTCCCTTTGTCATTCCCCTTGTCAGGTTCTGATTCAGAGTCATAGCATGCATTTGACTCAGAAGCCCGCATCTCGGCCACCAACGACTGCTTGGCCCAACACTCACTTGTGTTGCGAGTGGAGCTCTTATGGAACTCACACCACTTTCATGTGTCCTTCTTTGGCTTTGCGGTGTTGTTCTTTGCTTGTGGCTTCGACAGGTTGTCTTGAGGCACTGTGCCTTGGCTCTATCCTTTGTTCTGTGGTTTTGGAGCACCTTTCCCTTGCTTTTTATTCGCAGATCCAAAGTCTCGCTTCTTCTGTTTGAATTTCTGCTCAATCTTGGCAGCATACCGGTATGCCGTACCAAGCGAGGAGATGTTGAGGAACTCCATTACCTCCTGAATGTATCTATGCAGACAACTGCGATACTTTAGCACCATATGTTTCTCTGAATCTTTGATACCCAACTTGGTGCGCAGGGTATGGAACAGATTCGTCATCTCATGCACATCTTGATCCCTTTGTTGCTGCAGCGTGGTCCATTGTATGTACTTGTCCTCATAGCTCCCCACGGGATAGTATTCTTCCTTGACGGTGTCTCGGAAATAATTCCAAGTGGGTACGACTGAGAATAGAGAGGGTTCTGTCTCTTCCTTTTTCTCACAGTGGCTTTCCCACCAGTCCTTGACATGGGGGGCAGCTTTGAGGAGTGAAAAAATAATCTTCTCCCTATCGGAAAAGTCATGAACCGAGAAATATCCTTCTAATAGATTCAACCATCTATCTACAACATCTGCATATATTTGACCCTCAAATATGGGAATGTCAAAATTTACTTGTACCTTAAAAGGAGTCGCACCTCCAGAGTGGCTGCTGGATGCAGATGCGCCACCGGTGGGCAGTCGTTGAAGGATTTGGGCAAAGTTATCCATCATCTTGTTCCTTTGTTTTTCGAGGGCCTCCTTGAGAAATATTTTGATAGGATCTCCTGCTCCCTCATCTTTCTTTTTGTCCCCCATGGGCGTCCATCGGGGTTTGCAAGGCTGATCTTGCAAAGGTTCCACCAGATCGAGCCCTAACTCCTTATACCGCGACCTCGTTGGGGACATGCAAAGAAGGATCGAGAAAAAGCAGACCGCTCTGATACCACTGATCCGGATTTATGCAGGAACACAACAGAATAAACACATAACCATAAATATAGAGATACAGCGGAAATAACACTTCATTTTATTAATATCAAAGAACTGAAATTTTCTTATAGACAGAATGGAAATAAAACTAGCTAGGGCGCTCGTAGCTGTCTCTGAGGAGAGATGTGGCGGCTACAGGCCTCTGAACTGAGTTAAAATGAGGCTCGAGGGCCTATTTATTATTTAGAAACAATGGAGAACCCTAAACATCCAAAAACCTAACCCTAGGAGATGAAGCGCCAAAACTATGGGCCCCGTTTGGGTAAATTGGTGTTTCAACTTCCCAGGGACGTAACTTTGGCATACTATCTATGTTTGACGCACATGATACATCATTAGAAAGATCTATCCGAGGAATAAAAATTTCACCACAAATATAATTCCAGAACGAAATGATATAGAATGCTATTTTCTGGAGGGGCGATGCCCAAAAAACATCGTTTAGGGCCTCAAAACGGCTCCGAAAGTTTAGGACCCGAAAAACTGCTAAAAATAGTAAGTTGTGCCGAAACTGAAAAACTGAAAGAGACAATGGTGGGGCCAAAAAATTAAATTTCCTTACTTTTTGAGTACAGCCTTGCAATTGCGAAGAGGACTAGTGTTGCAAAATTATTGGTAAGTGGAAATTAAAGGGCGTAAGAACGTTTTTGAAAAAAATTCAAACGTAAAAATTAAGTCTTATATCCTTCCTAGCACCTCATGGAAAACGAGAATCCGCAAATTCTAGTCGTAAAATATGTGAAAAATGCCTTATGACGGGCAAAATGGAGGACTGGTCCTATGGTGCTACATGAGTTAGGGTTTCATGTGGCAACAGGGAACCTTGTATAGTTTTTCAAGGATAGGAAAGGAGAATATTGTCAGTTAATCATCACATGAAACTTCATCACCATTTGAAAAATGTGTCCTAATTTGAAACAATAAGACTACCCAACTATTTCATTATTTAATTTTGATTGTGTAATACAAAAAAATATCCTAGATAACTTAAATAATGTAAGCACTTTTGCAAAAATTTAGTGGAGAGAACCTTCAATTACATTTATTTTGAAGTTCCACTTGCATTTTAAGCCATTTTAATTAGTCTTTCATGGCTATCTAGTAAAAATTTCAACCTCTTGTAGAAATTTTTTTGTCACTTGTATTAGAAATGCAAAAATCAAATGTAAATAAAAATGATTTGAAATGCTAAAATTAAAATGCGCCCTACATAAAAATAATTTTTTTAAAAACTACATTAACATCTGATATCACGCGCGCATTCACCCTTAGCTCTTGCAGAACAGCATTCGCCCTCAGCATTCGCCCTCATCTCTTGCAGAACAGCATTCGCCCTCAGTTCTTGCAAAATGGTAAGTTCTTACTGCAGACCCTTCCTCCTGTAGTAGGGTTGACCCTATTTGGGTTTTTTTGGAGCCTCTGAGAATACAAAGGTTGTGATTGATTACGGGGCACTGCCTATATTTTTGGAACTTCTTACCTCTGGGAATGATAATGTTCGAGAACAGGTAGCACGTTCATTTTAGAGGCATAAAATTATTCTTCCCAACTATCTTTATACATCTGTAATTTTTGAATTTGATTTAAAAAACTACTACCCAACTTTGAGTTCAACTGGTGTTCGTGTAAGGCTGTTTGGGCTTTGGGAAATATTGTTGGAGACTCTGCATCATTTAGGGATCTTGCCCTCAGTCATGGAGCTCCGAGGCAGGTGCTTGCCCAGTTGAATGATACTGCCAGAATTTCAACAATACTAAATGCTACATGGGCTCTGTCAAATTTTTTTCGTGGTAAACCCCAACCACTATTCGAACAGGTAAGCAGAATACATTTTCTGCCTCTTCTTCTTAGTTCACAGATACTGTGAATTTTTTTTTATAGATCTTGGTGCTTGGTAGATTTGGACGTAATATGGACCTAGGTGCTTGTTCATTACAATGACTCCGTCATCAGGTTTTAGAAAATGCTTAGAAATTTGGGTTTCACAAGGGGATTACCCTTGCTTGCAATTATCGATTATAAATCACATTCAAAAAAATTCTTTCGTAGCATTGTTGAGCTCTTTGTAGGTGAATTTCCGAGGCAATTTCACAATATCTGAACTAAATTTGTCTGTCCTTTTCAATACTCTGCGCTTGTAACAGAACCAGACAAACAATATAGTGGCCAATGCAACAACAACAACACCTCCTGTTGCAATGCCTGCAATTCACCCTCTCTGCACACATGAATGACTATGGCACCCTCTTTTGTGAACAGGTACTGGAGCTAAAGGTACTGGATTCCATTAGGATCGTGGAATTCAAAATCCAAAATAGTATCAAATTCCACTGCAATAGTATTCCCCAGCAAGGGCAACAGTTCATTGAGACCTATTGGAATCATCACCCCCAAATAGCCTCCAGGGCTACCCTAGGTGTGATCATCTGGAGCAATAACAAATTCTCATCCATCCCCAATTGAAACAAGAACAGGACCCACATTGGTTACAGAAAAGGACAAACATGTTTTGAAAGAAGAAGAAACTTTTGTATTAGGGTCCAGAAATCTAACTGGTCTATTATACAAGGCCCTACTTGCACTTCAAATTGGTAGTCCCAACTCCATGCTAAGGCTCACTGTGCCATTCTTCAGATGAACATCTTAACCTGAAGTTTGATTCCAAAAAACCCAAGTCCCCTGTTCTATGCCCAAGACCTCTGTTACAACGAGTAGAGTTCTGATCGAAATACTTCACAATAGGAAGCAAAAGAAACATCGCAAAATTGCTCCGCTTTAGACTGATAATTTTCTGTGTGAAAATTCAACTGCGGACAGTAAAAACATAATATCAAACACAACCAATCCACAATGGAATTTGAACATGAGGATTTATAACCACAGAAAACCCTCTCCAGGTTGAAAGAATTCCAGAATGGCTTTAAGATTCTACTAATGAGCGCTTACAACACCATAGAAATTACTGTCACAATGAAATCTGTTGGAAGCAAAGCCCTTGTACAGTTTCTACATTTCCACAATGGAAGCAAGAATCTTGCTATCTCTCATGATCTGGTTCTGTGGTCAAATCCTTTGCTATGGCTGTCTTGTTCTACTATACGTGGATCTGTCTTAGCTTTGGCTCTGGTTCTCATTTAGGATCGTGGCTATCTGATCTTGCTGTGGCTTTGACTATACAAACTTGTTCAATAGGAAAATTTTGACTCTGCTATATATAGGAGCTTCAGTGGGTGCTCTCAGACACTTTTTTGGGCAGCTTTGTTTTGTCTCTGATTCAAGGGAGAACTATGTTGGCCTTGGTTTTTTAGTCCTTGGAACTTAGTTCTCTCATATTTTCCATCCTATCCCCAATTTTCTACCGAGAAAGACATAACTTCACGATATCAAAATTGACTATTTTTGGCCATTTATCTTTAGTAATGGTACAGCCTTAATTTGGTGCATTCGTACAGTATATGAAGAGCACTCTCAAGCTGTTATTCAGTATTTTAGCATAACTACTACATTTAAATTCCATGCTCTAATATTTATATCAACCATAAGCATTCTTAAGGTAGTTCCACGTTTTTGAAGCAGAAGGAATGCTTCTGACAGCTTCTTATCATAGTGGTATAATTCTGTTCGCAGTTTATCTTTTATAAACCTCCAATTTTCCAAACGTAGTAGAGACTACAATTTGCATCTGAAATTTTGGACAAATCTGTTTAGTATTCTACAGAAAATGCATTAAGAATAAAAAAATCCCACAATTTGTAAAAAGCCCACAATTTTGTAAAAAGCCCACATTCTGTAAAAAGCTCACAATTTGTAAAATGCCCACTTTTATTTTATTTTTGCTTATATATTGAGCTCCCATTGAGTTCAAAAAGTCTTGAGTTTTCTACACCATTGAGAGAGATTTATTGTTTTCTTTATAGGATAATTTGCATCAATGGAAGAAAGCATTGGAGCTGGAAAAAAAATTCAAAAGGGTGAAAGGGGTGATGGGAGAGTTTATTGCCCTTGTAAAAAATGTTGTATCAGAAATAATGTTAGAGTTTTAATAGCAACAGCAGCAGTGCATTGTAGGAAATATGGGCACATTGATGGTGGATCGAATGACTATCGTCCCATGGTAATTAATTATCTATCTTCATTTTGATTATATCGTAAAATTTTATATTATTTTAATATTTTTTATATGCGCACTAATGTTTAATTATTAATGTTTGTAATTTTCATAAAGGCACAGTTGCCCCCCAAATTTTTGCAGATGATCAACCAGCTTCCATAGCTAAATAGTAGTAGATTAGATGATGTTGCACCAGTACAAGAGAATATTGCAGCAAATATTAGTATTGGAAATGATGTTGTACAAGGTGAAGAACATGAAGTGAATGATGAAGGTAATTTTAATGATCCCATGGAGGTAGATCACGATGACAGTAATGAGACAGTTCACATTAATGATGAGACAAATCAAATGCTCCAAGACTTGTATGGTGAGTCAGATGATGATGGTGGAGATAGCAGTGACGGTATTTATGATGTACCTCTGATTGAAAGGTCAAGTGAACGACTTTTTGAACACTCAAATGCAACTCTTCTCTCTGCTACATTGTTTCTGGTGAACTTAAAGGTTATGAATAATTTGTCGAACAGATGTATGACACAACTCCTAAGGTATGCAATATGTATATATGATCACATATATGTAAATGTTGATTATTTTCCCTTTTTTTTAATTGTAATAAATGTGTAAAATAATAACTTATATAAGTTATTATTTTACACATTTATTACAATTAAAAAAAAGGGAAAATAATCAACATTTACATATATGTGATCATATATACATATTGCATACCTTAGGAGTTGTGTCATACATCTGTTCGACAAATTATTCATAACCTTTAAGTTCACCAGCTCTCTGCTATTGTTGTTGGTGAACTTAAAGGTTATGAATAATTTATCGAACAGATGTATGACACAACTCCTAAGGTATGCAATATGTATATATGATCACATATATGTAAATGTTGATTATTTTCCCCTTTTTTAGTTGTAATAAATGTGTAAAATAATTACTTATATATATATATATATATATATATACTGAACCCAGAATTGTCTTTAAGGCTGATACAATGAATTGACAACAGATCTGAGCAGGGATAGATTGTATATTATAATATTAACTCAACAATAAAACACAGTGAATAATATAAGAGAAACCTAATACATTACTTCAACAAGTTTTCTTATGTATTTTTCGATGATATGTATTTCATTTGGTGCCATTTTGATATATTCACCTTTGCATGGTATATAAATGAGAAAAAATTTCATATTTTGTCTCTATTGGCTTGGAATCATGGTTGCAAATCTTTAAAATAGTTTTTTTTTTCATTTTATTAAAAAATAATTATTTAATGTATTTTTTTTAAAACCAGTTCATTGAGATCTGACCGCTACCGGTTATACCGGTTCCGGTTCGAAACTCGGTTCATTAGCTCCACCGGTTCCGGTTTTAATAACTATGATATATATATATATATATGATTAATAATCTTTACAAGACACTACTTTTTGTTTCTATTGTAGATTGTTGGGTGAATATTTGTTACCATCGCCAAATACTTTACCTCGAACATATCGAGATCTACGTGCTATTATGAAAAACTTTGGAATGGAATATAACACTATAGATGCATGTCCTAAAGATCATATTATATGTTACGGAGAACATGCGTTGAAAACAGAATGTCCGAAATGTGGTACCAGTAGATATCGAACAAATCAACTAACCAAAAAGGTGCCTTAAAAGGTTCTTCGTCATATTCCCATAATTCCACGTTTGCAGTGAATGTTCAAGTGTAACAACATAGCACAGTTTATGGATTACCATTCAAAGAATATAAGTTGAGATGGTGTTCTTCGAATGCCTGCAGATGGTTCTGTATTTATAGAAATCGAGGAAAAATATGTAGATTTTAAAAATGAACCTCGTAATGTCAGGCTTTCATCGGCAACTGATGGTGTTAATCCATTCAGAGAGCTTAGATCTAATTACTCAGTGTGGCCTATTTTCGTTACCAACAATAACATTCCTCCTTGGATGTCAATAAAGAGGGAGCACATAATGTTGACTATGATTATTCCAGGTATTTGATACATTATTTCTTTGAATGTAACATTTTCATTTCTCTCGTTGTTTGCATAAATATATATTTTATTTACTTACTTACTTATATATACATATATCATGGGAGTAACTATTATGTACCATAATTTTGAATAATTAGGTAAGTACCAGGTCAAAGATATGAATGTATATATATAGCCTCTTATCGATGAGCTAATACAGTTATGGCATGGCATCACTATGTATGACATCACTAAACCAATCAAGCAGAAGAGATTTAAATGTCATGGAATGCTTGTATGGACAATTCATGATGCCCCAGGACTAACACATGTTTGTGGTATGTAATATTTCATTGAACTTTAATATAATACAGAATTATTTAAATTAGATATACCATATTGCATGTTTTAAAAATGATCTCATAGTATATTAATTTTTATTGATCCATCTATTGCAGGTCTTCAAACAAAGGGTAGATTTGCATGTCTAGTTTGTGGCCCTAAGATGAAGTATCGTCATTCGCCAAACTTAAGAAAGATGGTGTTTGATGAGTTTAGGCACTTCCTCCCTAGGAACCATAAGTATCGTACTACTGAAAAACATATTTTGAATGATAAAGAAGAAACTAGATTAAAACCACGAAGAATGACACCTCAGTTGTGGATGTTGGAATATAACAGAATTAATAATCGTCGAGCAACTGGTACGTAATTTGTGTGTATATATATATATATATATATATATATATATATATATTATTTGTTTATGTAATTTTTGGAATTTTTGTTTTAACTAATGAATTTATTTTATTGTCTTTTATAATTAATATTGTTCTGATTTATTTTATTCTTTGATATCAAGGTCATCGTCACCGTGAAGGTACTAATATTGTACTTCCACCTGGAATGAAATGTTATCCTTCTCAATTCGCGAGGTTTCCCTACTATGAGGACCTAAAAATAGCTCATTTGTTTGATACAATGCATGTCGGGAAGAATGTGAAAGAAATGTTATGGCGAACCATAGATGGTGCACATGATAGAGATAAAATTGAAAAAATTTGTGCTGACATTGAGAAATCAAATCATGCAATGAAAAGTGTGATCGACAGATCAAATAACAATGGAGTTCGAAATTATAATAATATTCTGTGGTTATTAACAGAACAACAAAGAAATGATGTAAAAGAGGTCGTTAGAAGAATTAAATTTCCAACAGGTTTTGCTTCAAACATAAATAATATCTTAACGAAGAAAGGTGACCTCAGTGGGGTGAAAACACATGATTGGCATACCTTTGTTAAGGTAATTTTTTTGGTATACGTTTTTGTATGTTATTTCTTGAATACATGTTTTAAATTTTCCTTTTTTCTGTTTAATTTGGAAACCAATAACGATTCATTTTTTATTGTTATAGTATGTTCTACCTGTATCTCTCCCAAATGACTTTGACAACAATGTCAAACAAGTTATATATGGTCTTAGTAAATACATGTGGTAAGTAGTTTTGATTTATACGCAAAATCTAATTGCTACAATTTATTTTCGTACTTGATGAAATGATGTATTAATTTACTTGTAATGAAATATATATTATGTTTCATTGAAATAACCTTACGTAATTATTTGCAGATGGTTTTCATTGAAAGAAATCCATCAAGATGAAATAAAGTATTGGAAGAGAGAAATTCCTCGGCTAATGTATGAAATGCAAAATTATCTACCGCCAACATTTTTCAATGCACAAGAACACTACTTGATACACCAAGTTGAGGAGATTGAAATGTGTGGACCAGTACACACAAGGTCAATGTGGATGGTCGAGAGGCACCTGAAATCCTTGAAGGCTTTGGTTAAACAAAGAACACGACCTGAGGGTTCTATGGTGGAGGGATATGTGGTATATCAATCCATGGTGTATATTATTCATTATCTTCCTAAATTAGCAGAGCCAGCCATGAAGGTGGTGGATTGCATTTGGGATGTGAACTCCATCAAAAAATTTGAAGAGGAGCACCTGTTGGGAAAAGGTAGAATGAAGAAAGTGAGAGGTAAAAGATTTATTATGTATAACACATATAATGTTTCATTTTTTTACATCATGTATATGATCATTATATTCATTTAGGTCTTATTATTTCATAGTTTATTAATTAATATAATTTACCATGGTTATAAGTAATATTTATTAATATTGGTGAATTATTGTTTTTTTATTGAGGTGCTCAAGATTATGAGGCACTACTTTTATACATTGCAAACAATCTTGAGTGGATGAGTGAATGGATTGAAACATGTAAAGCACATAACGACGGTAGGTTATCATGGCAACTACTGTTTGAATTGATTAGAGAAGCGTATCATAGTGGATATGGGAACGTTACGGACAGGGAAATCGATTTAGCATGTGGTTTGAAAGATAGAAAGGTAAGAAATTAATTCACCTATTTTATTCATTACTTATTTTATACTATATTTATAATGTGACAAGAAGTTTGATTTTTCAGTTAATTTTCATGCTGTGTAAATTATATGTTTAATTATTAATTGAGAATGCATCTTTTTCATGTTTGGCATATTGTAGTTAAAACACCACAAGGCTATGTGGTGCAATGGTCGTCAATTTCACGTTAAACAGTTGGATGATAACAGGAAAACTTCTGATAGTGGGATATCTGCAGTATTTCAGGTCACTAATGTTTCCTCCAAGAGTGATAGACATCCTCGAGAATTTGAAAATAGATATTATGGGTTCTTAGATGATATAGTTGAGTGTGACTTTAATTCCTTCAAAATAGTTTTGTTCGACGTCAAATGGTATAGGCTACGAATGAATGTATGTGATGATGATAGAACACTTATTCAACATGACAATGGATTTCCAATGGTTAAAACATCACAGTTTGAAGCAGGAAAAGATCGCTATATTTTTCCAAGCCAATGTGAACAAGTCTTTTACTCAAACGTTCCAGGTGAGAATGAATGGTCATTTGCTATTAGATATGATCCAAGAGGAAGGCCAGTAGATTATACTATAGAGGAATAAGATGATATTGATCAAGAAGAAGATGATACAGTGGCAGATGATCAGGAAGATGCATTAACAGACGAATAAGATATCTTAGAAGATGAACCAGGCATAGGAGATGAGGCAACAATTATTGATGATGATGTCGATGAGGATATTATTGAAAATGACATAATTGATGATGATGATGACATGGTCGATCATTTCAACACCGTTTCTGAATCAGATGTTGATATAGATGTTGATCAGTTGGATGAAGATCAAGAAGATACAAAATAATAATATTGATACAGATGTTATGTTCGAGTATGAGCTGGTATGTTATAAATTTATATTTTAATATGTAGGAATTATTGTCTGTTGGGAAAAATACTGAGAGGGGGGGTGAATCAGTATTTAGGGATGACTGAAAACTTTTCACCAGAGATCTTATTATGCTGTTAATTCTTTACTTAGATTATTTCATCATTATTTTAGTAAACATGTGAAAATAAATAACAGAATAAGCCATTAAACAAAAGGAACACATATGAACACCAGTATTTAAGGTGGAAACCCAATTTGGGAGAAAACCACCGCTACTGTCGTCTCAGTCTTCAATATTTATTATAAAGAAAACATCTTACAATTTTTTGCTGGCACGGACTCATACCAGCACGCAGGCACCAACCTACAGAAGGCTTCAACCTTCTCTCGTTCTCCAGCCTCTCCTGGAAGGGAGCTTCGACCCCCTAATTTAACACCAGCTTGAACTGGCAGAAAGCTTCCACTTCTATGCAGAAGACTTCAACCCTCAGATCCACCGAATTTCTTGAATTTCTTCATCAGACTTGCATCAGATCTTTATTATTTCTTTTCTGATCTTCCTAGATCTTTTTCATTTCCTCGATCAACTCCATAGGTGCATCATGGATTCAGCGTTATCAGACAACAGAGTTCGATCATGCATATCTCATAAAGAGATTTTTATTTACTATGCCTCTGCATGCACACCTCGTACTATGATTCTCATCACCTTATATAGTTTTTGCCTTTATTGAAACCATGGGTCAAAACCATTCAATTGCTAATGGTATTATTAAAAGTTGAACCAATCCAAATTGAAATCCCGATCTTTGTTCTTCCATTCTCGAATTGTCCCAAAGGTAATCTCTATCTCCGCCAAATAATACTATAGCCAAGGTAAAGTACCAATAATGTGCCGCTGATGGTTTTCTTTATTTTATTTATCAAATTCGTGGAATTTGATAAATAAATATAATTCACAACCTTTGGCAATTAAATATATAATAGAACTTTATAGTAATAACCAGCGCTTTTATCAAAAGGCTTTTAAATAGACCTTTGGTTCCGGCCCCACATACATAATCGACGGCCCAATCAATATAATTTAAAAAACTAGGGCCCATCGCTTACGATCGTTTCCATCCGACGGTGGAGAACACATCGCTCGGCATCAGATGATCCAATGGATATCGTTCGTTGATGATGCACGGATGATAACGCGCGATGGCGCGCCGTACCTTGGGTAACTTTCGCGCATCTATAGCAAATGAACACCGTCCGATGACCCCTTCCCAGATCAACGGTGCTTATCATTATCGCTGGGCATCCTGGGTCGAGAAATAACGCGCGATGGTGTGTAGTGACAAGCGGTTTTGTGGAGTCATACAAGGACATGTGCCGCGCGTTCTATGGAATTGCTCCCAACCACTTGAAAACAGCTTGCCCGTCGAAGGTGGTGCGATAGAAACCACAAACCACCTTTACTATTTACTCGGTCACGGTTACACTCTTCCACGCAGGGTTCCGTCGCGCTTCCGTTTGTTATGTTCCACCTCTTTCCTTCTAGGTTCCGTTCATGATTCCAAAGGGTTAGTCCGTGTTCCACCGTAAGTTTAATGCCAAATACTCTGTTTTATTTCTTTCGCGTTATAACTGGTTTTCTCTCGCTCCTCATTGAAAGCCAGTCAACTCCTTACTAATAGCATAGACACTTCCATCATATATTTAACGAATATATATATAACTCCACTGTCTACCAGTTTGGATACACTGTCAACCGTATTAACATCGGTTCCTCGATCAACATACAGAGCACAGGGTTTCTTACGGATGTCAATTATCCTTCATCAGGATGCATACATATGTTCACACATGAATTAACTCGTCCTTATTTATATTGATTCTTCATTAAATATAGAGATTTCCATCAAGGACAATCATATAATAGGATATAGGAAACATATTGCCAACATTGTCTTTAAATAATTTACTAATTATGCGGGTTTGTTGCATGTTGTTTATTATTTCAAACCAATAAATAATGGCCTTACTATTGTTTATTATTTCACAGGATTCGCAGGATTCATTTGATTCTATGGTAAGGTCTCTGAAAAAACCAATTAAACACTTAAATAGTCAAGATCTAGAAGATAGGCTTTACCCCCACCATAAATTTCTGAAAAACCGGCCTTCAGTTCAGCTTGCTGTGCTGAAGACGAGGGTGGATTTTCATGATCAGTTGAATGAAAATGAATCAGATATTCGGGATGCTTTTGAGGGCAGATCCATAAGCCCCATAGACGAAGATCCCATTGCTGCAGAATTTATGTCTGCATTGAAGCACAAGTATAGTGTTGTATTGGAATACAAATTAGAGGACAACTATACCAAGTCTAAATCAACTGAATCCAGTTCTAGTGCTCTTGAACTTACCGAATTAAAGCCAGAAGTAGGATTTACAATATCTAATGGGAACGGGTATGGTAGTTCCAATATTGGATTGGATGTCCGGAGCTCTGCAATAGGCACTAGACCTGATCGTAATGAACCCCAACTAATTCAATGTGATGAAAATATGGACTTTGATGATGATCAGGAAAACAAGCCAAAGCATTTTGGCAATATTGAAGAAACTGAAGAGGTTTCCTGTGATCGATTGAATCAACTCAGCCATAAGACATCTACTGCAGGCTGGTTTGTATCAGAAGGAGAATCGGTTTTTCTTTCCCATGATGATGGATGTTGCTCTTTTCACGATATAGAAAATTCAGAGGTATGGAGGTTTTAATTATTGTACTTAATTTTGGGGTTTATGGGTGTTATAATTTATACATTTTGGGATTTTCTATTAGAAATAGGGAAAATCCTAGGGGTTAGATTATTCTGATGGTTTAAATTTCTATATTTGAAATAAAATTCACCAATTTCTATTTAAAAAAATGATTTGCCTAAATATTTGATGTAGTTTAAATAGGATGTAGTTCATTTCAAAGACTGTTGAAATTTTCTAGAAACTATGATTGGGATTTCAAGAATATTTATGCACTCTTTAAATTTTCCCTTAACATAAAGGGCAGTTGATGTATGAGTAATACTCGGTATTGTTTTTTCCAATATCCAGGAGAAGGCTGAATATAAAGCTCCATATGGGCTTACCCCAAACATGTGGGGTGATTGCTGGTTGATCAGAGCAGCTGGTTCAGATGGTCGCTCTGGTAAATATGTTGTGGCAGCATCTGCAGGTTGTACATTGGACTCAGGTTTCTATTCATGGGACTTTTATAATAAATAAATTATGGCATTCCATACTGAATCAGAGGCCTTCACTTCAACGTCCAGTACCATCTCTCTAGTTTTGGCAGAGAGGGATGTCTCAGGGAGAAATTTTGGCTTTTCAAATGTTGTGCCAGAGAATCAACATTGGTGGTAGAGGCCATGTGGGCCTCTTATGGTATCTATTGTCAGTGCCCAAAAGACAGTTAATATTTATGATATTTGTGATGGAGATCCTGTGATTTCAATGTGTTTGTTTTGAAAGTTTAGGTTTCATAGTAAATCATTAATGGGCTCTGAAATAAGGCCACATTGAAATCTTGGATACATGTTTCATGCCAAAATCAGTTGTATCTTCCATAAATACACAATCTTGGACCACTCTGTATAAATCAGCTTCTCAGATAATATTACATCTCCCTCATTATACAAGTGGTGTTCTTACATGCATAGCAAAGGCATTGTTTTGGCAATCATTTTTTAAGTCACTAGATATTGTGGGTACAAGGATCTAGGGTCTCCACATGAAACTGTGTTTCCCAGAGACTCACTCTGCTTGTCCTTAAATTTGTAAACATAGTAGTATGCCAATGCTTATTTCATTTTGTATGCATAAGACAATTTTTTGTCAAAGTCCATAATTGTTTTTAAGTTTTATCCATCCTAGTTTTGTTGTGAATGCACAGGTTTTTGGCTCAACACATATCTGTTATATCTTTGTACTTTTCCTTTACTAACTATTTGAAATTTTTAGTTATATTTAGAGGTGTCTTTTAAGGGATGAGGGGAATTACTTGGATTTAGTGTTGCCAGGCTTATCATTTATTCTCCAAATGAAGCCCTGTAATCTGTAACACTATATGGGCATGCATCTCACTTGTTAAAATATAGTTGATACAATATGTTGTACATGAAGCCTGGAATTGTGTACATTCCTGGAATATATTAATTTGCAGGCATGCTTAAAAGAGAGATAGGGTTTGATAAAATCAAAAACCCTGAATATGAAGAAAAAAAAGAGGCAATTATTTTATACAGATAGAACCAAGACACTATCTCCTCATTAATAACAAAACCTCAGTCCAAAAATCATATGTACAAATTCTAGAATTCGAAAGTTGAAAACTTCTGAAATGAAACCAGGCCCTTTTCAAAAGAATAAATTTAGTAAAAACGAGGGTGAAGAAAGTTATCTTATCAAAATTTCCACATACCTTGTTATTAAGGAATGACTCCGAGTCCTGAGCAATGAGACTGAGGAATTGCTCTTTTGCTACAGGTTGCAGTTCTCTTCTCCAACACGATGAAAATAAAATTCTTAGCTCTGGAGTCTGAAGCCCAATTCACAACCTGGAAGTTGGTAAGGAAAATTATCAGGGTTGTTTCCAGTTGGCTTGGAGTTCGCAGCCTCATTAATTTTCTTTAATGCATTTCCTTCAATGCTGCAATTGTCACTGGGAAGCAACCTTTACAGTAAAATTTATTAGACCCGTCACACTACGAGGAAAATTTGACGTGATCACTGATCATTGATTTCTTATTGTGATAACAAATATTGGAGATTTACTCTCCTGTTTTAAAGTTTCATTTTTTTTTTTAAATTGAAACCGTCATCGGTATACCGACGCCTTGTAAGCATCGCTCTTCTGACATTTTGAACGATTTCCATTTTCGTCGGTCTTGTGACGTCCATCAATTTTGCGACAGTTCTAGAAACATCGAAAGAGCGACAGCACAAAGACGTCGGAAGGGCGACGTTCAAAATTTCGGACCACATTTCGTCAGAATTGCGACAGTTCTTCCTGGTGTTGATATTGCGACGCTTCTGGAAAGCATCAGTCTTGTGACACTTTTGCAATACGTCGGTCTTCTGACACTTTTGTACGGTGTCGAAATTGCGACAGTTTAGACACGTCGGAATAGCGATAGTATAAAGACGTCGGAAGAGTGACGTTCAAAATGTCAGACGACATTTCATCGGAATGGCGACACTTTACAAACGTCGGACGACATTTCGTCGGAATGGCGACACTTTACAAACGTCGGAAGAGCGACGTTAAAAACGTCAGACCAAATTTCATCAGAATGGCGACACTTTACAAACGTCGGTTTGGGAAACGTCGGAAGAGAGACGCGTGTTTGGAAGCGACGGAAAAAGTGTCGATAGTGCAACACTTTTTAAATGCGTCGGAATTGCGACGGCATGAAAAACCACGTTTTTCTCGTCCTCGAACTGTCGCTCTTGCGATGACTATGTGTCAGAATAGCGACGATTTGGCTGTCAGAAATTGCGCCAAATTTTCTAGTGACCTTTGAGTGGTCATGCTCTGAGTACTGACTATAGGTCCACACCATTGGTTGTGACCAATGAGCACGTGACCTCTGATCCAAACACATAGCTAGGCTCTAAATCAGGTGGTTACATAATTGACCGTAGTACTGATGAAATTATGGGTTCATTTCCTAGAGCATCATGTGTTAAGAGCACAGGGAAAATTGACTACACATTTTTGGTGAATGAAGAAGGAATTCCAATAAAAACATCAAAAGTTCATGGTATTTTTTTATGTTCTAATTTCTTCATGTTTTATATATAAAACATAATTCGTCTATATTATTCTTTTCAAACTAATGATTGTATATTTTTTCATGTAGGTAACAACTTGTTTTAGACAAGAATAAATGAGATAGTGCTATAAATTCTTGGGCCCACCATATGCGAAAGGTGGAATTACCAAAATTCCAACCTTAAAAATATCTTATGGACTACCTTGAAGATCTATTCGTGGTAGATACCTTCAATAGAACCAAGATCACTACTAGAGTCGGAAAATAGTTAAAGAAACTACGAGACCACTGTAGGATAAAATTGGTAGAAAACCCGAAGTATGAGTGCCCTCCCATGATTCCTAATATGGAATGGGAGGGGTTCATTGAGGACTCAAAGGTGAAGTAATTGAGAAAAGAAGGGAAAACACCACCTATTCAAGCAAGGTAAAACTTACATCTTGAATTCAATATGTTTAATTTTATTTAGTTTTGAATAAAATTGTAGTATATAACATACTTGAAAATTTTCATATGCTCCCTGACTCTTCAAAGGAAACCAAGGCAAGGCTTGAGAAGCATGGGAAACACACACTGGGCCAGAAGGAATATTTGATGCTATAGGCATAAATTTTAAGTATCCAAAACGTCTTAACAATATTATCAAGTATATCACCTTCCAACATTTTGGTAATTGCACTAGAAAATAACAAAAATCAATACTCTTATGTAATGCAGGGTGATATATTCAGAACTATAGCCATGAAGGAATACTTCAAGATTGATTTCAAGTTCATATTTAAAGGCATATTCGAACACCGAAAATGCATAAGGAAAACCCCAAGATCTAGATTGAAGGAGAAGGTAAATAAAAATCAATCCACAGTAACCTTTCATTAATTATAAAATACAATCATGTTTGATATAAATATAATGTGTTGCTTTTCTTTAATTATAATGGGAGCAGTACAAATATATATGATCCCATGACTACTAAGCATCAGTCCTCTGATAGTGCGCACCCACCATAACATGTTGGTTCTCTCGAGAAACCCCATGACAGTGGGGTGCAACCCTAAGATGAGGCCTGCAACGATAATAGGGTTTAATATTAATCATATACTTAATAATTTTGTACTTATAAATTATGTACTTTTTTTTACTTATTCATTTAGGATTCTCTACTTATGAATTTTTTAGTTTGAATGGTAAAGCATGCCATACAGGAGGATCCTCAACCAGAACTGGACTACCAGGCAGTCATTACAATAGTGTCGGCTAGTGCACAAGCTAGATAATTACATTGAAAATGTATTTTTTATCGTTAAAAATCTACTTCAATTATATTCGATAGCTAACCATATAAATTTACTATTTTTTGTTGGTGATTCTCCCCCATAGCATCCTCGACTCTGTGAGAACATCATGACTAGTGGTGTAATTTATTACATGAGCCAATTAAAATCATCATCAGAAAAACCCCAGATAGAACATGAAAATGTAGAAATGGATGAAAAAAATTTGAATCATATGGTTCGTAATAAGAAGAGGCAAAAAAAAATTGATGATGTACAAAGTTATAATGTATAGTATAAGACTTATGGTTGTAAAATAATTTGTATGTAAAAAATATATATATTTATGTAATAATATTTTTGAATGAGTTATTGCATACTTTTTTGTGCTTATGTTATAAATATATAAAATATACTTGCTTAGAATTTCCCAGAGGATGAATGCCAACAAATATGTTTCTTTATCAATTTTATGTTTTGCTAGTGTATATTCATGAATCTTAATGTGTTCCTATCAACTTTTTTTATAGTATATATATTGGGTATTGGGGAATGAAGAATTATGTGAGGGGGGCGGGGGGGGGGGGGGGTGGTGGAGGGGAAATAAGAGCTTCCACCTTCACGTGGTTTCCTTTGTTTAGTAGAGAATAATTTAGGATTCGGATAGCCTTGGAGAAAACCTCCCTCATTCCAAAAGATGAACAACCAAGTCAATGTTGAATTCGTTGTTGCTTTGTCAAAACAAGGAATGTTTTCTCCAAGATTAGACTACTCCAATAAATTATTCACGAAACCAAGAGGAGCTCATTCAAGTATTCATGTGCCTTAGTCTTGTCTAATTTTTAATTAGTCATAAAAATGTTTCTTAATTTTTTTTATTTTGCTTACTCTTTATCTACCTTTAACACATTTTATGTGGATTGCAGATATTCTGATTCCAAAAATATTTCATCCACAAATGTAACATGGTTGGAAAGAAAGTGGATGAATTTCTCCTCTTTAGTAGTCATTCCTTGTCGGGTGTGTACCCTACATGTTTCCTTCCAATTTTAATCCTCCTTTGTTTTTATTTATTTTCTAGTCATTTTTGAATTATTTTTAATTTATTATGGTGCTCTGAGTTCTTCTTAATTCATGGACTACATGCATCCACTTTGTCAACTTCATCCTACAATCTTGTAAGACAACCTCATTCACATCATCATGCATGGGTTATGGTTTCAATTACTTTATAGTAGAAGCAATCAATCCTAGGGTTAAATCTTTATATCCTTCTAATTCAACCCTTGACTAGAGTTCATAGATCAATAGACTCAAATAATCAATACCTTTTCTTTCAGCTTCATCTCAACTCACTGGGGCTCTAAATTTGCATGAGCCCAAATGACAAGACACTAGATTCAATAATAAACCAATAGATGTCTACCATTTTTTTAGTCAAATGGCATTAATAAGACACCTTTTCATATTTCAACCATTTTTTATCACTGTTCGGATAATGACGTTGGAAACACACAATCATAAAATCTAATTCTTTTTATGCTTCTAAGGTTTGGGGACCTAGATTTCCTTGAGTTGGTTGGGCTTATTTGCAAGCTAACATTGCCTTATTTCATCATCTAAATAGAGCTTAGAGTCCATCATTTACACATAAATGAATATTTATAATTTTCTCTTTCCTTAATAGGATTCCAAAATCTTTGTGACCTTTTTATCAGTAGGGATCAATACCCTACTTAGCTCTTTATTTTTTCAAGACTTTTTCTTATGCAAGTCTCCTTGGGTAGTTTCATTGTTAGTTTTTTGAGGCCTCCAATTTACTTTATCAAGTTCCCATATTTTATAGCCATATTTACCCTTGTAGGTACTCTTCATATTCTTTATGTTACCTTCCAATCATCTAGACATGTTGTAAAATAGGAAATTAGAAGGACATCTACAATTAGTATATCGATGTTACTTAGATTGCAACCCCTTGATGATCTTAGCCCCGAGATGGATTTATATTCTAAAAATTTCATTTAGTGGTTAGGCTTGCATATATGTGAAAACACCACATTCATTCCCTAAGGATCCCCCTTGGATAGTTTTGGTTCAGATGTCATCAGCTTTGGATTGAGTAATCACCACCTTCATCACTTGGATATAACTTGTGCCTAGTTTTTCCACCTTTAGGATTCCAATTTAGAGCACCTCATCTTCATATTCATTATTTAATATAAAATAAAGAGGATATTTACTACCTTTACCACATTTCAAGTGGTTGTATCTTCAAATTCTTGTGCTATCCACACTAGATATGTTTATATTTATTTTAGAGGGAGACTTTAGAACTTAGAGGGTAGTTGCTTTATTCCATGCTATATCATCCTACTTAGGACTACATGTAACATGTAGAGGTCCAAGTTTATTCGAATATGATATTGGTGAGACCTTGGATTTTCTCATGGTCTTGCTCAAAAATACTCCATGAGACTTATAAGTAGCTCCTATCCCAAACTCTGACATAGATACCACTGGACCAACAAACAAATCAAAAACTCTTGGAGGGACCAAACCTAGATTTCCTTTGCATAGAATACTACTCTCTATTTTATTTAATAGATAGCTCTCCTTTCATTGATTCCCCCCTCGGAGTCTAATTTTTTTTTATGTAACATACTAGGGTAATTTTTTTACTAGATTATGTTGTAGCAATGGGTTCCCTTTAAGAAAAAAAAAATGAATTTATTTACAATTAATAGTCCAACAACTGGAATACTTAATATCATCAAGGTCCTAACAACTCCTTATTTCCATTATGCTCATCATTATCAAGGATTCATCATCAAGGATGAATCTTGCTTTACCTTCCTTCTCATCTTGATTTCATAATTTTGACAACCTTCATTATGTGCCTATAATTCTCACCAACAAGTAAAACCAAGCAAGATATAGAAATACAAGAGCATAATGTCAATCCAGTCAATCTAGGGTTTCTATGATTTTTTTAAATTTCATTTCTAGGGTTTTAGTTAAAAACCCTAGATGAATTTTTCCAAGATCTTAGATAGGGTTAGTCCAATCTATGGTTGAGAAACCCTAATACTTCACAATTTTTCAAGACCTAAAAACCCTAGAAACACTTATATGCAGACCTTATCTAATGACCATTACCATATTATTGATCCATAACATGAAATTCATATAAAAATTTTGCATACTTCTTACCATGCCTTCCAAAGATTTAGTCCTTCTATGATTGTCAAGTTCCAGTCATTCTTCAATAGAGATGCTTCATATTTTTTCCCTTCACACTAGGGTAAAATCCATGGATATGTTCTACAAAGTCCTTGTTTCTTCATGGGGTTCCCAATATCATAGTTCTAGAACCTTCTTTTTGACACAACAAGGTGACCCAAGCTTATTCTTCCATGTGCCTTAGTCTTTTCATCAGATATTATCCATATACTTTCAACGAAGTATCATGTTACTACCATAATCCATATAGGATCACAGTCATCCTTCCAAGTCCAACTTTCAAGTATCAGCCACAGGGATACATTGTGTTCCATTTTGAAAATATCTTGCCTTTTGTCTTCATTTTCATATATTTACTTCATTCAGAGAAGACTTTTCTTCCAAATATATGTTTCATAAAGTATTTATCTCATAATTCAAAGCACTATAGAATTATTTTCATATTACCATCACTTCAACTTTCAATATGATCTTTCGGATCATTATAGACAACTTGCAATTTCAATTCTCATAATTTTTTGTACAATTTGTGCCTTCAATAAATAATATTGATGCCTTTATCATATTTTTTTGGTCGAGTTTCAATCCTTTGATAGCAATTGTATCAAGCTTCATCTAGTACCAAGACAACTTATGGAATCCTTAGTTTCTTTCTTTTTCTTAATTAAGTCATGTTTGAAGATTGTAATATTTTCCATGATTAGTATTATCCACAAAGTGAGGTCAACATGTATGTGAGATAACCTCTACAAGTCACCAAATATAAAGTTTATATGGTTTTCCATTATTGTAGAATGAGCCATTGAGCCACATATCCTAATTAGTTAAAGTTGAGTTTTTTGTCACAAACCATTGTCAAGGCTAACTTCAAGTGTGTTTTCCAATGGATAGTTACTATAGAAATAGGGTCATCTATATTCCATATCATACCATGCCATTGTAATTTAATGAATTCAATGCCACTTTATCTCAAGGGAGATTAAGGGGAAAAAGACTTGTTCATTTTGTAGATGTTATAGGTAGGTACTAGAAATAATAACACTAGATTTGAAAAGGGATCAAATGTACACAAGGGTTGAACCAAGTAAATAGTGAATTACCATTGAAATTATACTATTATTTCTTATACTTCTCTTTTATCATGGTATTTGATCCAATTGCAATAAGAGGATACAATATGTGTCAATGCTTAAGGGATATTTCAAGATATTTCACCTTGAATTTGAATACTTTTAGAATGGATCTTCAACCATGTATAAATGGTATCATTGGGGCTCTATTGTCACCATTAATTCTTAGGAGAAATCGTCAAGTTAAAACTCTATTAAATCCCCAAATAGAGCTATAGGGTACACAATGGTTAAGAGTTTCCTTTTTTCATACCCATTTAAGTGTCTAATAAGCCTTTTAATTATCCTTCTAATGGAAACAAAAAAAATCAATATTTTAAAAGTCCCATAGGCACTTAAATGGGTATTCAAAAAGGGAAAACCTACAAACCTTACAAACACTTCTATGTAAACTATATTTAATGACCATTACCATAATCTTGACCCATGACATTAAATGCATATAAAAATTGTGCATGCATCTTACCATGTCTTCCAAATATTCGTTCCTTCTATGATTTTCAAGTGCTATTCATTCTTCAATAGAGGCACGTCATATTTTTCCCCTCACACTAGGGTACAAATCATAGATATTTTCTGTAAATCCCTTATTTCTTCATGGGGCTCCCAAGATCATAGTTTTGGTCCCTTATTTTTGTCACAACAAGGTGACTCAAACTTTTTCTTCCATGTACCTTAGTATTTTCAACTTTTCAAAGATGATCCATTTACTTTCCACTAAGAATCATGTTTTTACCATAACCATATAGGATCGTACTCATCCTTCCAAGTCCAACTTTCAATTCTGGGACAAAGGGATACATTTTCTCCCATTTTGCAAATATATTGTCTTGTATCTTCAATTCATATGTTGACTTAATTTTAAGAATATTTTCCTTCCAAAGACATGTTTCACAAAGTATATATCTCATAATTCAAAGCACTATAGAAGTATTTTCATATTATTGACACTTCCACTTTCAATACGAGTTTTGACATCACTTTAGAGAGCTTGCAATTTCAATTCTCAAACTTTTTTATACAATTTTTGCCTTGAATAAATAATATTGATGCATTTATCATAGTTTGTTGGTCAATTTTCAATCCTTTGATAGCGGGTGTATCTAGCTTCAGTTAATACCAAGACAAAGTATGAAATCCATAGTCACTTTCTTTTGCTTGATTAAGTCATGTTTGAATAATGTAATATTTTCCATGATAAGTATTCTCCATAGAGTGGGGTCAAAATGTATGTGAGAGAACCTTTGCAAGTCACCAAATATAAATTGTATATGGTTTGACATTATTGGAGACTGAGCCACTAAGACATATCACAATTAGTTAAAGTTGATTTTCCTATCACAAATAATTTTCAAAGATAAATTCAAGTGTTTTGTCCATTGGATATTCACTATAGAGAGAGGGTCACCTATATTACATATGATACCACACCACTATAATTTAATTAATTCAATACCACTACAAAGTTTAGTGAGATTATTGAGATGTCATAGAGTGAGACTATGCCACATAGTACACGGTACGTGAATATAGTGTGACCATTGCAATACCATCCATTATATATTTCCAAAATTATTGTCTTACTATATTAGATACAATTCGATGTGTCAATTCCATACCCAATCAAATTGTGACATCCTCTTGTCTGTCATTTTGGGAACTAATGTTTGCATTCACATATTGTAGGATATCATATCAAACACATACATTGTAACATACTTGCATCATGTATACTTCTGAAGTAACTTAGATCAATTTGGATCATGTATATACTATAGTAACTCGGATCTCAAACATTCTAAATTAACCTGAATCAAATGGAATATTGTCAACCCTCTATTTGTTCCACAATATGTAAAAATTTTGTCCAAAAGAGAAACTCAAAAAAGTAGGTTCTTCATTCATTTATTAGTCCAAAGGAAACTTGTATTATACCATAGTAGGAGCTCTCTTTTCATCCACAGAAAACTTATCTAGATGAGGAACACGCTAGACAATTTATACTTGTTCGTGTTGCTTGACCAATCGCATCCTTTGAGCAAGCTGGCTTGGTCATCTGAAGGGTTGACCTAGTCTTGGGGATAATTTAACTCCTTTTAACATAAATAATTTTTTTTTCCTTTTCCTTTTAGGAAGTCCAATGACACTTTGACTCATGATAATTTTTCTTTTGACTTGACAAACCTAGAAGCATGAAAAACATGCTTAACATATACTTGAGCATGAAACCCGTGCTTGAAAATAAATTTTCCTTTTTCTTCTCTTGATTATAAAATATATAATGGTACAAGTAAAATTATGAAGACTGAACTTAGTTACATTCTCCAACATCATAAACACCACTAGGTGATTCAATATGTGGAAATTCATTAACCAAATGTAGTTGACTCATATGTTTCAAAGATATATAATTGTTGTGATCAAGTTAATGATGAAATAGCAATCTAATGTCGTTTGTATTGGCTACCATAGCTACAAACCCTTTTTTATTTGAGGAAGGATTCTTCCCTAACTTGCACATATGATTGGAGGCATCACAATATCTCGAGGAAACCACATTGATTCCATGACTCATTTTCTTACAATTAATTGAACCAATTATATTTCCACCTTTTTATTGTTGTATGTAATGTGGAAATAAAAAATATATTTGATCCAACCCCTTGAACATGAGGAATGTCTCTGACTTTTTTGTATCAACAATGACATCAACACAACCTACAACCTATATGGTTGAATTTTCACCAATAACCTCTTTCTCTCCATTGTGTTCCTATCTATAATTAGAGAGGAGGTTTTCATGTTGGTCATGTGTTGGCTAGCTCTAAGATAAACAATTAACTCGTGTTGATAAAAAGAGGACACAAGTGTAGAGTGTACTGCCTAATGTGCACCATGAATAGGTCCAACATTTTCATGAAAAAAAGGTATTTAGTTTCTGTGCTCAATATTTCAAACTCTTCAACTTTTTGTGGATGATAAATGCAATACTTTAAGGTATTACCCTTCTTATGACAGTGGAAACAAGTGACTATTTCTTCTTGGGGGCTTTATATTCCCTTTAGGATTTACCTTGACCAGACTTAGATTTAAGAGGAGTTGTGAGAATATTTGGATGGGCTTGATATTGTGTGGGGATAGTAGATGGGTAACCCATCCACTTTTCTTGATGTAACTTGATGTCAAATGATATTAGAGAACCTCCTTAAGAGTTAGAGATACAAGATCCTTGATAAACAAAGTAATGTTGTGTATAATATTAGAGAAAAATATTTCATTAGTGATTACTTAACATTTCAGAATTGATTTGTATTTTCCTTTTTATTTAATAATGTAAGATTTTTTTAAACTTGAAATGTACTCAATTGTGTTGAATTCTCCTATCTTGAGGTAGGACCATTTTATTTCAAGTTGGTTATGTTAAAAAATGTTCATTATTCCATAGATAAGTTTGAAAGGTATCCTAATTTTCCTTCTCATATTTTTTATTTGTTGTACTATGAATGATATTTAGGCTCAACATAAATAGTGATAAACCCAAGAGATGTGTCCATATTAAATATACAAGGTCATAATTGTCATCGTCTTATGTGGGAAACAACCTCGCCAAGTGCATGCATAAGTTTTTTCTTCAAATTAGGGCAGTGATTTGATTCTCCTAAGAATGATAGTTGGCCCCATTCAAAGGTGGAAATAACCACTTTGAATATGTATGATCAACAACAATAGGATGAAGGTTCCTCATGGAATAAATATTTCATAAATTTCCTTCTATATATACAAGTGATACAAAACTCAAGGTAACTCAAGGAATGAAGGAATATTATCCTTAATGAAGTGTGAAATTTTCCAAAGATTTCACCAGAGGGAAGGAGAAACCCTAGAATATTATTTTTTATCTCTAGAACATTGGTGAAACCCTAAAAGAGATGGTCAAGGAAAACCCTAGCTCTACATTGTAATAAAGAAACCACTAGCCAAGATTTTTTGAATCAACCAAAAAAATTGAGAGAGTAAGGTACACATCCATATTGATAACATGTTGAGATTGAAAGGTGAAGGAAGGGAATTAAATCGAATAAAAAAACCCAAATTATGAATTAATTCTATCACAAGTTGCACTAGAGGGGTACAACCCTAGTTCACTAGAGAGAGAATTTTGTGTTCAGTTTTATTTGAAATATTTTTAGCTCTAGTTTGACTATAAGATATCTAAAGAAACTCCAAAATGATCATAAAACCATTTTCTTTTTATTGTTGATATTAATTATGATTATTGTATTGTTTCCTCATTTACAACATCGCAAGTCTGGTACAGTAATGTCCAACATACTCATTTGGTGGAAGATAAAGGTGGTAAAAATTGGATTGTAATAGATAAAGATAAATTCAAATTTCTAGGAGGTGGAATCCAATTCATACATGGGATAGATCATTACATAGATTAAATTGCTCAGTTTCTTGTAAAAAATTCTTTATTTTTCTCTGTCATTACAGGTTCTAGCTAATGTTGTCTAGAACTAGATGCATTGTGGTGTTATTTGTTGTCGCTAGGCCTTGAAGTTTTTTATTTCTTATTTGGTTGTGCAGATAGTTCCTGATGTGGCTTGGGTTTTTCATACCAGGGTTGTTTTGGATTTAGGATGTGGTGTGGCAACCTTTGGTGCTTTTTTTCTTTCTCTAAATGTATCAATACTTTCCATAGCTCCAAAATATATTCATGAAAATAAAATCCAGTTTTCTCTTAAACATGGTGTTCCTACTACGGTGACAACTTTTGCAACATGTATCCTTTTGTATCCCAGTCAGGCTTTTGACATGATTCATTGTTTCCATTGTGAAATTGAATGGACTAATGAAGGTATGGTTTTAGCTCTTATTTCATATACCTAAACTATGATATTATATCTTGTGAATTTCATATGGAATTAATAGAAATATGAACAAGGGTTTAGTATTGGTTAGGTACAAAGTTACATATAGTTTAAGTTTTAGACGTCAAGAAATGGAAAAGAGTTAGTTCTATAATTGAGTGGCGAAGGTTATTGGTGTGATCCCTTAGACTCACTATTTCCTCTCTTAAGGAATTTTTTACTCCAATATCTGGCAGATGGGTATGCCCCTTTAGGGATCTAAATCGTTTTCATCGAATAAATGACAGACCTAAAAATTCCTAATATTTTTTTGATGTGAACAATGATACATATAATTCATTGTAAAACAAGGTCAACAACTTAATTTCAAGGGATCTATGCATGCTAGGGATTGAACTCGGGTCATCATTATGGAGATACCCTTCCTCAACCACTAAATTCATGATATGTTTTTTCACGCAAAGTGCTCATAAGAGATTTTTTTTCACGCATGTGCTTGGAGGAGCATATAGGTGCATGATGCCATAAATAAATCATGGCATAGTAGGCTGCAAAACAGTTGGTAAAATCTCTGGAAGAATGCAAAATGGAATAAAAAAGGAGATGTGTATGGCTATTTGACTATTGTCTCTCGATATAGTCTATCCTTGGATTTGGTGACCCCGCCTTCAAGTGGAAATTTGTCTTTTAATGACTCTTATACTTCCATAATACGACTAAATTTCTATATCAAGGATTAATAGGTGCTAGTGGCCTTAGTTGTGGTCATATAGAAGTCACAAATTTCCAATAAATTATGAGACCGTTAAGCATTACAATAGATATTAAATCTCCATAGATTTTAAGGGTTGTGAAATTATTCTTATAAAAATTAATACATGGATCTTGATTTTGAAGCCTTTTGACTAACATGTTGACTCGATATAGAGAAAAAAACTTCAACTCTAAAGACATGTTTTATATATTTCAATGTCTACAAACCCAGATGTGATTAAAAAGGATTTAATTTTTTATCTTTCTCTCTCTCTCTCTCTCTCACACACACATGCATAGGACATGCCTTATACAAATTGTGATGTTGGAAATGACTTATTCTATATGATAATGACACTTGTAAGAAATTTAAAGGGTGGAATAGTTAATAGTGATGGTATAATGTATGTAAGAAAAATCATTCAATGTATGTAAGAAAAATCATTCTATTATTAGAGTTTTGAATTTATGGTTTGAGAAATGGATATTTTCCCATGTTCCACAATGTTTTAGGGATGGGGGGTTGGGTTGTGGGAATGACTGGAGACCTAAATCTCAAGAGATGACACTCTTGAAAATTTAAAATAATAGAAAATTTTACATTTAGTATGTAACTAGAAACTCATCCATATGTATTCATGTTTCAGATTCATTGAAACTTTCATAAATTGTTAGCATTCTTTGGATGCATATTACTTGCTCCAATATATATTGTTTTTAAATTTCGATGACTAAATGTGAATGTATTTGGGATTCTTAATTTTTTTCAGAGGGTGGAGAGAGACTAGAGATTAATTTTGAGGGGCATCTAGTGCAAATTCTTTAATGACAAGGAATGTGCAATGATTCCTGCAATCCCCTACTTTTTGGGGGAAGATAGGGAAATATGGGAAGGGATTTTCCAGCATTTCAGTGTCTCTGAGGGAAAATATGCACACCCATCACTATTTGACTAGAAACATGGAAAACTTATTTCCTACCCTAGTGGACATGTTGTTGAGAAAAAATTAGTTTATCTTAAATTCATAATACCACACTTAAGAATAGAAAAAGCATGCACATAAGATAACTTCAACCATAGTCAGTCTAAAAGATAGAATATAGCACAAGGAAAGGTAACATCAAGGATGCTTATCACCATAATTTCTTGTGGGAGAAACAAAAAAGGTAAACTAACAATTTGATGCCATTTTTTTCCTGAAAATATAATACAATTAATAGTGTGAGGTCAAAAATTAGAATTTATACCCATGGAGGAAATTGAGAAAACTATAGCTATAAGAAATTATGACGTGGATGATGAAGGGGAATGATAAGTAGTGAAAGGAATATGAGCTCCATAACTGACATACGTGGAACCTTTTGCTAAAACATATTCAAGAACAGTGGAAAAATTATTATTATTGAGAGTATTTATTCATTTCTGGTAATTCTTGAATCTTGTCATTCATCATCTACTGTAGTATTTTCTTGGGAGAGTTTAGGACATAAAAGAATCATACGTTATGTGAACAATGCTATCTACATTAGATTTTGGGTAAAGATGAGGATGATCTCTGTAACATTTCTTTGGAATGCAAATACAATAATTTATGTCAATGGCTAGTCATTCAATAATATTATGCAACAAATTAAGTACACAAAGATCACATCCAGTTCTTGCTTTGTATGTCCTAGTCTTTGAATTTGTTGATTATTTACTAAGGGAATTAGATTTTGAAGGCCACTTACATCTCTAAAGTTTCCTATTGGAGACAATACATTATTGAATAATATTTTTTCTATATATATTGCTCTTATTCAATGTAGTCACTATGTTGCTTCTATTTTTTTATTTTAATTATGGAACTGGTATTGCATGTCTTTCAGTATACAATTTTAAGGGAACATATATTTGAGAGTGCTCACTAATTGTGAAATTGTTTCTTTTCCTTTGATGAAGGGCGTATTTTACTTCTTGAAGTGGATGGGATGTTGAGGGTTGGAAGCTACTTTTCCTGGGAAGTGCAACCAATATATAGAGTACATGGGGAGAAGCCACATGAATCTTGGAAAAGTATTGTAAGTGGAGAAGAATAAAATTGATGTTTTTTTTATGTAAAGTAGATATGGAAGAGTATTTTTATTTAGTTGGTATTTCCTATGGATTTTCCTTTGGCACAAAACATAGGTTTCAATCCTAGTTATAACTTTCACAATCTCAATCCATGAGGTGTAGACTAGTTGGTTTATGTGGGTTTTGTCAGTAATACATTAGATTGATTCATAGAAGGGGTTAAGGATGGAAAACCTTTGGGGAATTAAACTTCCCAAGGGGCATCCAGGCTCCACTGGGCTTTCATACAATCCTGGTGATAAACATCCCATTGTATGAACATATCAAACCCAGGTACTATCTTGACAATTTTGGAGGTGCGTATAATTTTATCTAACCTAGTGAGATTCATAGTTTGAGTATGGATATTAAAATTTGATATTAACTTAACATGATATTTATATGAAACCTTAGGTTTACATGGTTTTTTCATAAGTTTATTATTCCACTTCTCTTAAACTCATAATATCATTCTTCATTTTGCTGTTTAGTTCATTATTTTCAAATTTTAATGCCTCTTCATTTGAATGAATGATAAGCATGGTTGTATATATGATTGGTTGTAAGAACTTTAAGTTACTAGAGGATGGATCACCTGAGTTTGTGTTTGACCCTCTAGAGGAAATTAGAGCATTCGAAGGATATGGAGGGAGGTGAGTTTGGTTTAACACCATAACCGACTATGGTGAAAGAAACTTGTCACTGTCTTTTGGAGATAGGTGTCATATTCCTAATGAAGCAAAAAATGAATTCAAGGCTATTGTTGATGAAGAGTGTGTAAATTTGAGGTGGGGAGAAGACATTGTCTTATTGTTGGATAACTTGGTTGTTCAACATGCGATAATAATTGTAGAAGCCACATTGTGGTGGAAAATTTGTCATTTTACAAAATGTGACTTGTTACTTATAGTCTTTTTTAGTTGCAATACCACAGGTAAATACCATGGGTGAATGAATACCATGGGTATATGTCACTTACAATACCATGGATGGATAAATACCATGGGTGGATGCCACTTACAATACCATGGGTAAATTTCATGTGTGGATGAATACCATGGGAGGATACATACCATGGGTGAATGAATACCATGGATAGATGTCACTTACAATACCATGGGAAGATAAATACCATGGGTGGATGAATACCATGGGTGTAGGCCACTTTCCATTCAGATCATTCCTCCCTCCTTAAGAAGAAATGGTCCCCATTGCATGAAGTTCCCTCCTGATAAGCCTTTGTTTAATATGAAGAACCACTGAATAGAAGGGTTTTTTGTGGTTAACACATAATCTTGATGAACGAAGATCCAAGGATAGAGATACCATGTAATGTGTGTGACAAATTGTGATACTAACAGTGTGCAACCTAGAAAATGGATTTTGATAAAGTGTGGGTTTGTGGATGACCCAGAACCGTGAAAAACAAAGATCTGAAGATATAGGTACCTCGTAATGCTTGTGACCAACTGTGATACTAATAGTGTGTGGCCTAGCAAATGGACTTCGATGACAAGGATTTTGTGTGGTTGACCCATAACCGTGATGCTGATTGTTGATGAAGTAGAAGGTGCCTACATAGCCTGGGGTGGGAGGATACATCTCCAAAGAACCAAAGTCAAACGTTTTTATTCTGAAAGTGATGAATGTGAAGAAGGGGCCTACTAAATCGGGGTGGGAGGGCACATCTCCAAAGGGAATCCACTCCAAATGTTGCTCCTGATTTAAAATGGGCATAACTCAGTCAATATAATCAGAATAATTATTATAACCTATTTTTGGAAATAGAATAATCATTTTTCATCTTCCTATGTGCTTTAAATTGCTATTTGGAGAGCCTGGAAAATCAAATTCGAGCTGCAACTGTCCCACCATCACAAAATTTCTAAAAAAATAATTGATTTTAAATCAGCAATAACTCCCTCGTCTGGACTCCGATTCGACCGATTTTTTTTTAAATTGGGTGATTTTTCAAGGGGAGCTCACATATATAATCATTTCTCTCAAATTTTTCGCTTAAAACTAAAAAAAATGAAAGGATATCTGTCATCCATGAATTTTCGTTAGAATAATTTCTAAAACACTATTGATTTTAAATCAGTGATATCTCCCTCATCCAGACGCCAATTCGACTGAATTTTTTATTTTTAAATTGGATATTTTTTTGCAAATAATATAGATCTTCTATTTATTTCTGAAAATTTTGCACCAATATTTTCATATATTCTCTACAAACTCTCCACCCAAAAAATTCCTGTAAAAAAAATGAAAAAAAGAAAAATTATTCCCGCTTTTCCCAAAAAAGTGCTCCGTGGAGGTTGTGGAACATGCATGGAATTTTCTAAATATGGATGAAAATTTTTGTAACTGAAATATTCTTAAAACCCTTATTCCCATGGATTCGTAACTTGGCTCTGATACCACTGATCTGGACCTTGGCAGAGGCCCACGAGATCTAAAAAATTTAAATGGATCTGGCAAGATCTGCAAAATTAGAATGCCAGAAAACAAAGGAGAGAATACAAAGTAAATAAAACCACAAATAATTTTTTTATTATAATAGAGAATAACTGTAGAAGCTACATTGTGGTGGAAAATATGTCCTTTTATAAAATGTGACTTGTTATTTATAGTCTTTTTTAGTTACAATACCATGGGTGAATGAATACCATGGGTGGATGTCACTTACAATACCATGGGTGGATTCCACTTACAATACCATGGGCAATTTCCATGTGTGGATGAATACCATGGGTGGATACATACCATGCATCAATGAATACCATGGATAGATGTCACTTACAATACCATAGGTGGATAAATACCATGAGTGGATGAACACCATGGCTGTAGACCACTTTCCATTCGGATCACCACGTCAAGTATTGGTTGCTATGTGCAAGTAGACATTTCTTGTAGAGTAGGAACCTCAGATGTTTATAAATCAAGATGATGTCTTATATTTTCATTCCTACAAATAAGATTTTTTCATTACATTTGTTTCTATCTAAGCAATAACTATTTTCATCCCCTATACATAACTCTTTCATGCTTGAGAAATGCATCATAAAATACAATTTTTTTAAATTATTTATGTTTTTTTTTAATTTAAAGAATAGCAAAGTACTTTAATATAAACTAAGTTATCAAAAAGATCAATGAAGCCCTCTGGTTTTTGAATTTTTTGTAATCAAATTCAAATATTTCCAAATTACTTTCCCTATAAGTCAATATTCCTAAAAATATTGCTTATCAACAACACAAAATATATCTCGAACGTATATTCCAATTGTTTTATACATTCAAACCCAAGTTCACTTTTATAAAAGTACTCCCCATCCAGAAATGTGCAAAATGCTTGTAAACAATTACCAATATTTACAACCAAATTTCCAAACACTTTAGAAAATGACAAAAATAACTCTAACCATGAAATTTTAACACCAATCAGAACAAGGTCACACACGTTTTTGGGAGGTGTTTTTTGTTAACTTTCAACTCGGTCGTTATTGCGACACCCATATAATTGTTGCAATACTTGGAACTATTGATCTTCCTACGCCCAAAGTTCACAATTCCTACACATAGAACGTTGTAACTCCTACACAGAGACAACACAATTCCTGTGTAAACGATTCCCACACATAAATGTTGTAATTCCCACACCTAAATGTCGAAATTCCTACACATAGAACATCGCAATTCCTACACAAAGAATTTCGTAATTCTTTCGCAAAGACCTCCCAATTTTTGCACTTAAACGTCAGAATTTCCTCACATGACTGTTGCAGTTCCTATGCAAGTGGTGTTGCAATTACCTCACCTATATTTCGTAATTACCAAGCCTATATTTCAGTATTGTGACACAAGTTTCAACAACACAAATCGGTTGTATTCAAATGAGATGTGACGACGATTTCCATCAAAATAACAACACCATGAATTGTGATAACAATAACCATCAAAATTTCGAAAATCTGGGAGATTTCAAAAATATGGTTATAAAATGTGTGACGTTTCACCAAAGCTCTCTTTTTTCATTATAGCTATGAATTCTCGTCGCAAGAAAGACAAAGAGACGTCACAATTTAGTGGTATATGTAGTAGTGTCATTGTTGGTAAACCTCCCATAAAGTCCATGGAAATTACTTCACAAGTACAAGTGGGTAGAGGTCAAGGATGATATAGACGCTATTTCTTGTTACAGTTAGGCTTCATTGTAGAAATGGCATGCATTCTTTTATGAACCTAGCTACTTGTTCTTGCATCTTGGGTCAATACACATACTCAGCAATTTGCCAATGTCTTCCCTACACCAAATTTCCCTGCAAACTTAGAGGTGTGAGCCTATTTGATCAAGTACATATGCTCACCTTTAGTAACACATAACTTATCTAGCCTATATAGTAACCCATATTTGAGATGGTATTCAATAATGTTGTAACTAGCATGCACATGACTTTGGTTATGCAATTGTTAAAACACATCATTAAGTTCCTCATCCTCCAAATATTCCTCTTTGTATGCATCATGAGTGAATGAATCCATGTGCATTAGAGTTCAAAATTTGGATCTTTGATGTGTGTGACCTTGAAATCATGTTGCCCAACGTTTTTTTCCTTCCCTTTTTGTACTTGATCACTAAATGGAACTAATATAGAAACCCCTTCCACTGGTAATGCATGGTCTATTGTTTCTTACTCTAGGCTTGCAGATACTGTAGTGGATGGTGATATATGTGGATTAATATCTCCTTTCCCATTTGATGGTGCTTCCACTTCTTCACAGCTTGCACCATGGCATAGAGATCCTTATCACATGTATGGTAGTCAATAACAACCCCATGAGAAACTCCAAAATGGTAACCTACAGGACTTACTCCCTACATCAAGACTTGATATGAAATTTATTGTTAGTTAATGCTTCTTTAATATCAGTTTCAGAATTAACATGAAAGTGTTGGTTTTATTATCATATAAAGGTTTATACAAGTGTTTATGAATGAAAATTCATTAAAATTGATGATATTAAGTGTATTTCAAGAACTTAAGAGCATGGAAACTCAATGTTGAACAACAGCATAGTAAAACACAGCAAGCACAAATAACAGAGACAAATAAATAATTTTTTGATGAAGAAGTTCATGCCTCCTGGGCTACATCTCCTTGGTCCAGCTTCATATTGTGGGATTTTGTATTAGCTTCAATTGTGAAAAAATTTTGTTTACAGTCTCCTTCAGTGGTAGGTGAGGTGGTAAGGTGTTTCATTGTGGTGCGGGTGTTCATGGGTTTGACCCCAACCCCAACCACATAAATTTTGTTGAATCATGCAAATGCTTGGACCATAGTTAGAAAACTTTGGTTATAAATATGATATGTCAATATATATATATATATATATATATATATATATATACGTGTGTGTGTGTTCCATTTGACTATGGTTTCAGCCATAGTTCAAACCTTTGATTAAATAAATATGTGACCAACCTTGACCTTGCAATAAAAATGTATGAGCATTCGAACCTTGCCATGGGGGGGGCACGTGGTAGCCTTTGGCTATGCTACGTGGCCCTTATCCATTGGCCCAAAAAAATCCACCATATAAAAATAAGCCACCATAGTAGAAATTTCCAACTAAGTACTAGGAGGAAAAATTCAGCTTCCCCAAGCAACATTGGTGAATCTGGAGATGACACTTGTCACAGTTTCACTAGCAGAAAATTGGAGAATATTCCCTGAAGATTCTTGAGGTGCTCACTGGACTGCCAAGTCATCAGTCTGTTAGTGTTCTACACAATTTTTACCTGTTTGGGAAAATGAAAAGCATACCATAACTCACTCATACAAACTCTTATTTTGATGAAACAAATTGTGTTGGAATCCTCATGACGAGCTCTATCCATTCGTTTAGGTCTGAAGCATTTTTTAGCACTTTCATTTTTTAGCTAAATACTAAGCTCCTAATCATTCCTCCCCACTAGAAGCCTTTTGGACCCAGAAAGATACTATCAATTGTTCAGCAGGTGAGGTTATAGCTCGCTCCATCTTTCACTCTCCATCCTTTTGGCCTTTGAAAAATTTTGTCCCTTGAGTCCCACTCTAAGGTATTTGACATTCCCTCTTCTTGAAGTTCTGATTCTTCTTTCAAGTATGAGATCTTGTTGAAGTTTATCAATATATTCTGGCGAGAAATCATCTATTCATGGTAGCTAAACATGCCAAACTTCATCTCCAACCTATAATTTGTAATCAACACGATGTTTTTCATGCCTTGCCTTGTAGCTTCTTTGACTCTTTTCAAGTTTCTCTTGCACTGTGTGATGTATCAACTGAATTTCCTCAATGGACTTCCTTGCCTTATCTATGTCACTATGAGCATCTATAGCAGCATCTTTCTTAAATATGAATTCCAAAGGCGATCTTGGCAAGTAACCAAAACATGCCTCAAATGGTGATGTGTTTGTGGAAGAATGCTTTGCCATGTTGTATGCATGTTGAATGTAATGCAACTATTCATCCCACAACTTGGGATGCTTACTTCAATAACCTCTAAGAGGATGAATAACTGTCATGTTTACCACCTCGGTTTTACTATCTGTTTGCAGATGAAATTTTGTACTCTTCTTGAACTTTGTGTCCATCATGTCCATAATTTTGACCAAAAATTCCCAACAAACCAGGAATCCCGATCACTTACAATAGAAGTAGGAAGACCAAAATGAACCCATACAATTTGAAAGAAAATATTAGTGGTTTTTTCAGCTGTAATTGTTTTCTTACATGGCATCCAAAGACACATTTTTCTGAACCTATCTACCTCAACATACAAGTAATCATGACCTTTCCTTGACATCATAAGACCACCTACAAAATCCATTGAGATACTCTCCCAAGGATGTGAAGGAACTGGAAGTGGAGTGTACAATCCAAGTTTCCTATTACTAGGCTTACTTGTTGCCATATAGAACATCCTCTAATAAAATGAGATACACTATCAATCATGCATGGCCAATAACAATACCTTTGGAGATTCACTATTGTCTTGCCTACACTGAAATGTCCAGTAATCAATGATGTGTGTGCCTCCCTTATGGTATTGTTTCTTTCTCCATATGGTATACATAACTTTCCCAAGTGATACAACAAACTTTTATGCACATGATAATCTAACTCTTCATTTTGGTTTCCTTGACTCAAGCTTCCATACACATCTTGAAAATCATTATCATATGCATATTTTTCAGTGCAACTTTCATGCATAATTTAATTGTGCTTGAGTATAATAGATGAATTTTCAATAGGCCTAGACAGCATATTAGCTACCTTATTGTAGTTTCCCTTTTTGTACCTGATAACCAATTGAATTTTTTCTAGAAATCCCATCCATCTGAAATTTCTTGACTGCTGTGACTTTGACTGTGATTGTAAGTACTGTAGTGGCTGATGGTCGGTATGGATAATGGTCTTTTTCCCCATAAAATAGTGCTTCCATTTCTTTACACTTTGTACCAATGCATTGAACTCTTTATCATAGCTTGGATAATTAGTCACAGCTCCATTAAAAATTTCAGAATGAAATGAAATAGGCTTACCATCCTGCATGAGAACTAGTCCCATAGCATAATCATTGGCATTTGTTTGGATATCAAATGGTTGTCTAAGATCTGGAAGAGCCAATACCGGTGCTGAACTTATCTTTTTCTTTAAAGAATCAAATGTTTTTTTCTAGAAATATCCCCAATGGAAGACTGTCTTGACACTTGTCAATGCATGTAACGGAGCTACAATGAAATAAAAATTAGCAATGAATTTCCTCCAATACTGTGTTGCCCCAAGAAATATTCTTACCTCTATAACTGTATTGAGCTTGGGCCAATTCAGAATGACCTCTACTTTTGAAGGGTTGATCTTCAACTCACCTCCTCCAACAATGCTTCCCAAATATACTAAATAATTCTTTCTAAACTCACACTTCAACATCTTTAAAAATGATTGCTCTTTTTTCAAGACATCAAGTACCTTATTCACATGCATGACATGTTCTTCTCTTGATTTTCTAAATATAAGTATGTCATCTAAGTAAACAATGACGACTTAACCTAGAAATGGTCTAAGTACATTAGGTCTAAAATGGGCCTCCTAAGGAAATTATAAAATAATACTAGAAATAATAAAATAAGATTTGATTACATCATCAAATTTTAGAGGGAAAAAGGAAAAAAACTACTTTTTCAACTCGTATTTTCAACTTATCTCCCAAATTATTTACTCAAGTTTCCAATGGGAGTACTCGTTGGATGTAAATTTTAATTCCTCATCCAAGGAGTACTCATGTTGCATACTTTCGATGGATCCTGTTACACAAAAAATGAGAAATACATGAAAAACATGATTGTTCTCATTTTTTGTGTAGCAAGGTCCATCGAAAGTATGCAACATGCATACTCCTTGGATGAGGAATTAAATTTTTATTCCAATGAGTACTCCCACTCGAAATTTAAGTAAAAAATTTGGGAGATAAGTTAAAAATACGACTTGAAAAAGTAGTTTTATTATTTTATTATTTTTTAATATTTTTACCCTTTTACTTAAAAAATGGTGAATCATCCCCCATGGTTGACATCATCATCTTGAATCCTATTGGTTCTTATAAATTTTATTTTTGTTGTACATTTTTCTTAGGAGGCCCATTTGAGACCTCAAAATTCCCCTAATTATCATTCATGACTCTCATGAAAGTAGTTGGAGCATTTGTTAGACCAAATGCATAACTAACCACTCAAACAATCCTTGTCTATTTTTGAAAGCAGTTTTCCAAATGTCCTCTTCAACTATTCTAACTTGATGATAACCACTTCGCAAGACTAACTTAGTGAAATATCTTGCATACTTTAATTGATCTAGCAAATCATCAATGCATGGGAGTGGGTAGCGATTCTTTACCGTGATTTCATTAAGTGCATGGAAATCGATGCACATGCACTAAGTCTCGTCCTTCTTTGGTGCAAAAACAATTGGTGAACCACATGGCGAAGTAGATGGGCGTATGATACCTTTGTTCAACAATTCTTGAATTTTCTTTTTGATTTCCAAACATTCCATAATTAACATTCGATACATACCAATGTTTGGAAGTGGAACATCCTGCTGCAACTGAATCTCATGCTGAATTACCCTCTTGGGAGGTAACCCACTTGGTTTTTGAAACATCTCGTCATGATGACTTACCACATCAAACAAATCAGATTTTAATTTTTCCTCACATCCTTCAAAATATTCATAGTCAACATCATCATTTTTCTTGATCATGATAAGCACAAAATTTTTACATGCATTAACTAGCCTCTTCATTTTCCCTGCATTAACTAAAGAAATATTCAGTTTCTTGCGACGAGCTCTCACAATATACTCCACCCCATCCTTAAGAAAATGATATTTTTTCTCATGGCGATAAAACACCGCCTTCCTGTCATACAAATATGGACTTCCCAAGATAATCTTGAAAATGTCAAGTGGAACCACATCTAACTCAACTTCATCAACAAAGTTTGCAATAATATAAAATCTAAATATACATTTCCTTGTAACTTGTAAATTCGAATTCTTAACTATCCAACCCAAAGGTTATGGTTTATGATGTGGTACGGTTTCAAGGTTAATATTTTTGACTAAGTCTTCTGAAATCAAGTTTGTTTGTGACCCACTATCAAACAATGCATCAATCTTTTTATGATTTTAAATCACTCTAACATGGAAAAATTCTATCCTTGTGTCTTCATTTGGAGTGTTGTTGTGACTATTTGAGGAACTAGTACTTGTTATGGCTTCCTTTCCTTTGTTAACCATGGCTATTATCTTGGCCTCATCTTCTGAATCAGATCCAAGATATTGTTGTGTGGTGGTAGTCATGTTTTGTTTCCCTTTGTTATTTGGTTTCTTTGGCCTTAGTTCGGGATGTAGTTTCCAACAGTGGACTTCATCAAACCCTCTTTGGAACAATGTTTGCATGTATTTTTCTCCCCTTCTTTCTTGATTCTTGCATTCTTCTTTCCCTTCTCTTTTCCCTTACCCTTGAATGGCTTCTTCTTACTACCATATTCCTAAATTTTCTTTCCCCTTGCTTCAACATGCGTAGCTTCAAAACATACTTCATCTATGTTTTTTGGGTTAAACATAAGGATAGGATGTTTCTAGACCATTTTAACTTGTATCCTTCCTTCTCGTATTAGAAAGGATAGGGCTTTCCAAAATTAGCCTAGTCAGCTCTTGAAGAAAAAAAAATAACTAATGGATTCAATACCTTCTATAGCTTGGGCCGTAGTAGTTCCTTGGCCAATGCCAAGAACATGAATCAATATCCAATCAATAAATTTCAATATTTCCATACATATAAATTTCAATTTTATTGTGAATTCAAGTTTCCTCCTAATAACAAAGACCTCTTTCTAAACTCCTGTGTGTACTCTTGAACAGTTTTGCCTTTGAGTTGCCTAAAGTTGTGCCAGCTCATTATTTCTTTTTGCATATAGGCTAATGGATAAAACTTTATTTTAATGTAAGAAATGAATTCAACCCAAGAAATGGATATCTCACCATGAATTTGCATTTCCTCTTGAGTCTTTGCCGCCCACCAAACTAGTGTTTCTCCTTCTACCCTTAATGAAGCTAACTGGATCTTTATGTCGTCCTCTTGTAGACTCTAAATTCTATAGTATACTTCCAATTGAGGAATCCAATTTTCTAACTTCTCTGCATTTAACTCACCATTTTACATGGGAAGTTCAAAATTGATGTCCAACTTTAGTAATGGAGTTTTTCCTTTTGGGATTTTTGAATGAGTGTGGGTGGTTTTTTTGGTGGACGTGGAAGATGAATATGTTGATGAAGATGATGAGGATGAGGATGATGGATATGGATGTGGCTTTCCTACACTATCTTTAGAACTATTCTCTTCATCCTTCTTACCATCTGAAGATCATTCTCCATGTGGAGGCTTAGAACCTTCTCCTGCTCTTTCTGCAGTGAATGCATCTAACATGGTTTTAACCATTCTTTGTATGTATTTGAAGTCTCCCTTAACATCCTCTTATTTTTAATGTCCATGAATCCCTCCAACTCCTGACATAATGGCTAAGGATTCAAGCTCAACCTCTGATGCTTGTACCTCTTCAATCACTTCAGCTTCTTTTGCAATTTGTACCTCTTCAATCTCAACTATTGGAGATGGAACTTGAGGCAATTCAAGTGAAATTTTTAATGGAAATTTGGGTGAATATGATGCTTTCTCGGCTCTCTTTCTCCTTTTCCTAATCTCAGGACTAACAACCAATAGCTTCCCTTCTCCTCTCTACAACTTCAACCTTGTAAGCATCACAAAATTACAACTATTAAAACCCTTCTTGCACAATCTCAAGCAAAGCAAGAAATAAACCTTTAGCAACCTTCTACTCTAATACCAACTTGATCTGGAATTTATTGTTATTTAATTTTTTGCTAATATTAGTTTCAGAATTAACATGAAAGTGCTTTGGTTTTCTTATCATACAAGGGTTTCTACAAGTGTTTATGAGTGACAATTCATTAAACTTGATGAGATTAAGTGTATTTCATGAACTTAAAATCATGGAAACTCAATGATGAACAACAACATATAAAACACAAAAAGCATCAATAACAGAGAAAAATACACAAGTTTTTGATGAAGGATTTCACCCCTCTTGGGCTACATCTCCTTGGTCGAGCATTAGAGTGTCTGCCTTTGTATTAGATTTAATTGTGAAAACGTGTTATTTACAATCTCCTGTTTCCTCTGCAACCTACTCCAAATGCTCCAAAACATAAAAATCTACCAAGAATGACTCTTCCTGAGCCAAAATTGGTCGAAAATTTCCTCAGTTATGGAAAAACCAATTTTTCCTAGTTTTTCTCCACTAAATCTGGAAGTCCACCAGTTAACTCCACTAAATGTGGAAGTCCACTGAATCTGGTGGGTCCACTAAAGGCACCATCAAGATAAGTACACAATTAATGTTAAGATAAGTGGATGATAAGTGGGATTAAAGCACATTTAGAGCTAACTTACACTTATCGTTAATCTCACATTTTAGTAATAAACCCACGTCTTAACGTAATTAAACTTCGTTAAAAACTTTATCGGATAAGGGTGATGGCTTCTAGTTCTGGGTGCGCAGTCATGCAGGAGGGCGCTAGCCCCCTCCGAACCCCCATATATTCTGCCATCAATCTTCAAATAAATTTGAAACCCCATATGTTTAAGGACTTCGGTGGCACGTGAGGTGGTAAGGAGTTGCATTGTGGTGTGGGCGGTTGTGGGTTTGACCCTGACCCCAACCACATAAATTTTGTTGAATCCTGCAAAGGCTTGGACCATAGTTAGAAAAATTTGGTTATAAATATGGTATGTTGAGATATATATATATATATATCTATATATATATATATATATATATTCCATTCGACTATGGTTTCATCCATAGTTCAAACCTTTGTTTAAATAAATATGCGACCAACCTTGATCTTGCAATAAAAATGTATGTGCCTTCCAACCTTGCCATGTGGGGGGCACATGACAGCCTCCAGCTGCACCACATGGCCCTTCCCTACCATTGGCCCAAAAAATTCCACCATATAAAAATAAGCCACCATAGTAGAAATTTCCAACTTAGGAATAGGAGGAAAAATTCAACTTCCCCAAGCAACATTGACGAATCTGGAGATGACACTTGTCACAGTGTCACTTTCTAAAAACTAGAGAATATTCCTTGAAGATTCTTCAGGTTTTGACTGGACTTCCAATTCATTAGTCTGCCACTTTTCTACACAATTTTTACGTGTTTGGGAAAATGAAAAACAGACCATAACTCACTCATACGAACTCGGATTTTTATGAGATGAGTTGCATTAGAATCCTGGTGACGATCTCTATCCAGTCGTTCAAGTTTGAAGCATTTCTAATCACTTTCATTTTTTAGCTAAATATTGAGCTCCTAATCAAGACTACTCCCATAACATACCTAGTCACATTTTTCTCCACTTTGAATGTTTGTTGCAAGTTTAATACTGCAATAACTGACGCTTGACTGAGCTCCTTATTTAGATCCTTAAATGCCCCTTTGATAACCCTTTCCCCACTAGAAACTCTTTCCACTTTTTTTTATTAGCTTGGAGTGGAATTTCTATCATTGAAAATGAGGCTATAAATTTCCTCAGGTATTAGGTTGCCTCAATGAAAATCCTAACCTTAGAAACATTACTAATCACCAACCACTTCATGATGGCCTCCATATTGGTAGGATCTATCTTCAACTCTCCTACGCCTATCACATACCATAGATACGCCAAATATTGTTATGCAAACTCACACTTCTTAAGATTTTCTAGCACCTGGTGCTTCTTTAATGTCTCTATTATTTGTTTCAAATGTGTGATGTACTCCTCCCAAGTAGAAATGTATACTATTATATCATCCAAATATAAAATAACGAGTGAATCTATAAAAGGGAGAAATATATCATTCATTAACCTCATAAATGTAGATAGTGCATTACATAGGCCAAATAGCATTACTAACCACTCATACAATCCTTTCCTGGTTTTGAAGGTAGTTTTCCAAGTATATTCTTCTTTTACTCGAACCTGGTGATATCAAAAATTTAAATCCATCTTGTTGAAATATTTCATTTTTTTCAACTGGTCCAATAGATCATCTATCATGGGCAGGGGGTACCTATTTTTGAGTGTGATTTTATTCAACACCTTGTAATCAATACACATCCACCATGTCCCATCCTTCTTTGGCACAATTATGATGGGCGACCCACATGGTGATGTACTTATTCGAATGACACCATGTTCCAATAGTTTTTGCAATTGTTTCTTCACCTCATTTTATTTCGTAATAGACTATCTATACAACCCATTTTTGGAAATCAGGAGTCTGAAAATAGCTGGATCACGTGCTCCAATTCCTTCTTTGATAGTAACCCTTTAGGATCATGGAAATCATCCCTATATTCATATAAAAAATATTCTAGATATTGTGTTTATTTTGTATTACACCCTTCCAAGGATGCATTGACTCTTGCAGAATCTTTTGCATACTAATTTTATCTTAAAAACAATAAAACATGCATCTTACCAGAACTAATCAAATTCTTGTCTTAGCTAGCACTTACCAATGAAATTTTTCACTTGCCTTTGTGTGCATTGATGTTGAAAAACTTTCCATCCTTAACAAGTTGGTACTAGTAGGATCTCTACATGAATATTTCATCTTACATGTAAATTTAGGGACTTCCAAACACGACTCCACATGCAACAAGGAGAACTACATCTTGTTCTACTTCATCAATAAAATCAACAATGATGGAAAATCTAATTTTGCACTAATTTTTTACCTTCAACTCTGCATATTTATTTACCCATCCCAATGGACATGGGCTAGAATGATCACGAACTCCCAATATCAATTTTTTTACTAGCTCCATTGTAATGAGATTCGCATGCGATCTTCAGTAAAACATAGCATCAATATTTGTCTTTTTGACCTGTATATTTATGTGGAAGAGGTTGGTAATTTCTTTCTCTTATTGTTGTTGAAGGTTACTTAAATTCACCTCCTTCTACATTGACATACAAAATTATTATTATCCACATCCAAGCTAATTTCAAATTGGTTGCTCTAATTAGTGGCTATGATATTCTTCTTCTTATTGTCTTTCCTTTTGTTCTTCGGGTTAGTCACTCGATGCAACTTCCAACACGTATTCTTTGTATGGAAATCAATGTTTCAATGGTTTTTGGGATCTTTATATTGGTTTGCTATGGTTTTCATCCTTTTATATTTCCCCCCTTTCAACTTCTTCTTCCCCTCCTTGGAAGCATATTTTTTCTCCTTCTGCTTCAATCCACTTGATTTCCCTTTATTCAAGCCTTTTTTCTCTAGGTAACATTCCTATATAAAATACTTGTCCATCGATCTAGGATTCAATAGAATCACTTGCTTCCGAATATGGTTGTGTGGAGCCCCCAAATACTTGAGGAGTGCCTCTAGGTGTTTTTTCAATATACGCAGCATTATCAAAATCTTCATGAACTTTATGGTGTAATCCTATACACTCTGCCCTGACTTCTTCCTGAAGTAGTGCCACCAGATCCACTTGTCCTCTACATACCTAATAGGATAAAATTGTGAATTTATGAGGGCTTTGAAGTCCTCACACTTAGTCATTGGAGGATCTCCCTCCAACCTCAAGGTCTCTGTGTGGCTTTCCCACAAAGTTATGGCATGGACCTCTAATTTTAGTCACACAAATGAGATAATATATTCTTCCTCAATATGATGGACAATGAAATACACTTCTAATTTCTTAAACCAATTTTTTATCTTCAGAGCATCAATATCAACTTGGTACAACTAGACATCAACCTTCAATTCCATTTTTAATAGATAATGTGAATGATTCACGACACTTGAATTGGGTTGATCTTTTTTGAGTCCTTCCTTCGACTAGTTCTTTGTTTCTTCCCAAACTATTGATCTCCCCTCTAATTTTTCCTTTGCATTAGAACCACCATCTACTCCAAATATACAAATCTTATTTCTCAAGGTTGAAATGATGAAATTTACATTATATATTATATTTTTGACTTGTTCTTCCAGTCGTAAAAGCCTCTCCTTTGCAGTATCGAGAAGGTTATTCATAGATTCATCAACCATGACTATGGTTTTGTGAATTTTGGCTTAGTCGACATAGATCCCCTACAAATATCCATAATATACCCAAATAATACTACTATGATACCAATATGGTTTATAAACTTCCATGGACATTCCACTTGATAGTTCATTGCAATAGATCTGATAAAATATATTTAAAATTTTAATATATACACTATTATGATTTTATTTCTCTTTAGATTTATAGAAATTTTAATTGTGTATACATAAAAATTAAAATTATGAAAAAAATAGAGAATAATGAAATAAAAAATCACAATATATGACCTAGGAAAATCCTTCGGGAGAAAACCTAGTTGGAAGGTTAGGTCACTCTGCTCCCTTTCTCTAAATAGAAAATGGTTGTGAGTACAAATAAGTATGGTTTGTGGTTCATGGACCACTAATTTTCATAAATCCTCTTTGTGTTCTCTATATTCTATCCCTCTTGGCTACTTTTTCTCATATATGGAACACAATGCACTCGAAAATAATAGAACCCCTTTTCCTCATAATGGCCTGGTTATATAACAACCTGGTAGCCTACTAGTGGTTAGGTTTGACTACCTTAACTCTTAACTAGAGTTACAATATGGACTCTTGTATATTTTTCTTCATCATAGTCATGTGGATATCCCATTTTCCACGAAAAATGGGGGTTGGCATTGTAGAAAATCTAAATAGATTCAATTGAGCTTGTAATATGATAAAACAAAATATTGAATAATTTCTACAAATTGCAGAAACCACTTATGATTGCACAATCACATGAAAAAGAAAGAGAAATAATTTCAATAGCACAACACAAAGATTTATCTGGGGAAATCCTCAGCTAAAAACCTTGCTATTTGTATATTTCATTAAGTCAACAAAATGAAATAATACAATGATATTTCCCTTCCTGAGAAAACTTTGCACTATCTCTCATTGTCTCACTCTAATCTGAGCAGGTTTGGTCCAATACTTAACCAATTCCTTGCCCCTGTCTGGCCATCCTAACTTACGCATTCCTAAGAAAATTGATCCCCTATTAAATAGGAAATTCCCACTAATTGATTATGCAATACATCCAAGGCGTCTTGATGATCTCATGAATGACCTATATAATTTTCTAATTATATAATTGATAGTATACTTCTCTTTAACTCCAATATCAACTAGGTCACTCTTAGAACTAACATGCAACATCTATTTATAGTGAATATCAGTTATCTCATTGATCACTGCATGTGAATTAAATCTAATTTAATTCACTTAACCTCTCACTAGTTCCTCCATCAGTTAGAGCTAGTTAAAATGATTTTGACTCAAATAATTAATTTAAACAATTACAACTCAAAATAAAATGCAACTAGACCCCCTAAAACTTAGAGTGAACTCTGCATGCCTCCAGTTTGACCCTCAACTCAAATTGAATAAGTTAAATAAGTCTTCCTAACTTAGTTAACTTGTACAAGTTGTCATGTGATGTGGAATTACAATTTACTTCTAATTTAATTAAGGGAAAAATAAATTAGAAGCCCTTATTCTTGCCAATTTCAACACTCCCTCTCAACAAGAAAGGGATTTTCTACTACTGTAGGTTTTGACCCTACATAGAAATTATCTGCAAACAAACTCTTAAAAGAGAATAAACAATAGTGAGACCATAGAGCATAAAACATATATACATAGATATTTTCCCCTAGATCCCAAAATCGGGACTACTAGCTTGATTTTTCATTATATTCCTTTAAATGTTACAACACATATATATACATGTAGAAGCATTCATAAACCCCAATCCATTAACCCTGTATTAGAACATAACCATGGTTCCCTTGACTAGATCTACAAAATACCATGGGCAGAAAACCATCATGTAAAACCATGTGCAAACCCATGCAAGAAACCGTAGGCAAGTCTGCCTACCTAACATAGGGTCCAAAAAAAAAAAATCGGGTGTTGCCCTGAACCACATGTAGGTGGGTGATCCATGCACAAAACCATAGGCAAGTCCGCCCACCCAACATAGGGTCCAAAAAAAAAAAAAATCCCTAAACCCTGTGCAGGGGGGCTACTGCCCCCCTGCAAACCCCCCCCCCCCCTAATCCGCTTGATGCAAGCATATGGGGGCTAGCCAGACCCCACTTCTCACCTAGGGATATTAGTGGAAAGAATATAACACACACCCAATAGCTACCCCAATCCTTCCTCTGTGGAACTTGAATTTTCCTCTTGACAGTGCCTTCGTCAAGATTTCTGCACCCTGCTGCTCTGTGGGAATGTAATCTAATAAAATAATCCCCCTTTGAGGTATCTCAACAAATGTTTTCCTGCCTTCCAAAATAACTTGGTAGGCTTAACCATAGCTTTACTAAGTTAATTAACTGCATAGCATATGTCTGGTCGTGTGTTCACCAAATACATGAGTGAAACCACAAGCTTCATATAGATGGTAGCATATACAACTTCACCTGAAGTAACATCCTCCTTCCTCAAATTTCCTACTAGAGGAGTCTCCATGGGTTTGTTTCCCTCCATGTATAACTTCCTCAAAATTTCATTGGCATACTTACCCTTAGATACAAATAGCTCCCCATCTCTTTGCCAAATTTCCAATCCCTGGAAATAGTGCAAGAGCCACATGTCCTTCATCTCGAATTCTCTTGCAATATCCTCTTTGAAAGACTTGATTATTTTCTCATCATATTTCAGTATCAAATCATCGACATAGAGTAAAATTATCAAAAGTTTACCTTCTACCAAAATATGGTAAAGGTTCGCATCTGCTTCACTCTTGGTGAAGACAAACCTAGTGAAGTAGTTTTCGATCCTAGTGTACTAAGCACGAGGTGCTTGCTTCAACCCATAGAATTCTCTCTTGATTATGCACACATGTGACTGTCTAAGGTCTCAAAACCTTCTAGTTTCTCAATGTACACCTCTTCCTCAATCGCCCAATTGAGGAAGGTTATATTTATATCCATCTGATGTATTTTCCATCCCATTTGCATTGAGAGTGCAAGGATGTATTTTATTGATGAGTACCTTGAGACTGGTGCAAAAGTATCATCGTAATCAATCCCCTCCACTTGAGAGAACCCTTTGGCCACAAATTTGGCCTTTTTTTTCTCCACACTCCCACATACTACCTACTTTACTTTGTAGATCCACCTAGATCCTACAAATGACTTCCCCTCTAGTCTTGGGACAACTTCCCATGCATGGTTTTTGATAATGGAGTCATACTCCCCAACCATGGCATCAACCCAAACTGGCTTCTGCATTGCTTCCTCAAAATAGGATGGCTCTATCTCTACACTCTCACTCACAAGAGCCATATAGCCAATGTACCGCTCTGGGGACCTTCTCTGCATACACTTTGATGTGGTTGATCCCACATTCTCTCTACCATCAAGCACTAACCATTCAACCTCTCTGGTGCAATTCCTTCCATCTCTGGATGGCTCTGCATGAGAGGTTGTTTCCACTCTCTACTCCTTTACTTGTGGTTGCTCCACATCCTGAGGTTCTTCTTTTGGATCCAAGACCTCCTCAACTACATGCAACTAAAACTCTCTCTCAAGGGAAATTCGCATGTCATTCTCTTCATCAAATTTCACATCTCTTCTAACCATTGTCATCCTGTGTTCTGGAAAGTACACCTAATAGTTGTGAGGTGTATCACTGTACCCCAAAAATATCCCCAACTTAGGTGTTGACTCTAGCTTCTTTGTGACATCTTTGGTCACATGGAAATAAACTGATGAACCAAAAAAGTTAAAATGCGACACATTTGGTCTCTTACCTGAAAAAGATTCATTTGGCGTACTCATCCCAAGTATCCGATGAAGACTTATTTTTTTCACAAATACTATTATGTTGCATCTTCAGCCCATAAATGCAACAGTAGGCCCTGATCATGCAACATCGCCTGTTTTTTTCCCACAATAATTTGGTTCTTCCTTTCTGCAATCGTATTCTGTTGTGGGTTATGAGGTGCTATCAATTCTCTTTGAATTCCTTTTGAAGCATAGAAGTTCTTGAATTCTTTTGAGACATACTCTCCATCATTTTCACTCCTCAGAGCCTTCACCTTCTTCCCTGTATCTTTCTCAGTAAGTGATTTTAACTCACAAAACTTCGAGAATGTCTGATATTTATTCTACATGAATAAAATCCAACACTTGGTAGAAAAATCATCTACAAAAATCACATAATACTTGTGTTTTGTTGTGGATGTTGTCGAGAACAGTCCACACACGTCTAAGTGAACTCTCTCAATGATCACCTTTGCTTAGCTTTCTTTATCGTGAAATTTGGCTTTGGTATACTTCCCCAATGTACACCCTTTGCATGTATCTCATTGCACAAGTGCACCCTTTGGAAGTCATGTAGAAATATGTTGCATGATATTCAAAGCACCATGGTGTAGATGGACCAATCTCTTGTGCCATAACTCACCGATGTCTCGGCTCTCCACCTTCTCTGCTTTCGTGCTCAAGCCAACACAATCTTCTACATCCAATTTGTAGAGGTTCTTTACTTGAACCCCAATATTCTTCACCTATACCTTGGCTTTGTGACAAAGTAAGGCCTTTCCTTTTCTAAATAACACATTATAGCCACGATCTTCCAACATATCAACAGAAACCAAATTATTCTTTAAACCAAGAACATACATAGCATATTTTAATGTGAGAGGAGTATCTAAATCCCTATGAAAGGTAATTTTACCTATGCTGATAGTGTTATACCTCCCATCATCTCCCATATCGATGTGCATCTGGAGATCCTTCTCCTCCAAGTTACTAAATAATTCCTTGTTACTGGTCATATGGAACGAAGCTCCACTATCTAAGTGCCACAGAGAACCCATCACTGATGACACCATGCATGTGATGAGGGTGAAATCCAACTCAAACTGTGAAGCAAGTGCTTCAACTACCGCCCCTCCTGAGGGCTTATTGTCCTTCTTCTTGTGAGGACAATTTGTAGCATAGTCTCCAAGCTTATGACAATGAAAACATTTTATCTTTGATAAGTCTCGCTTCTTGCTCGCCTGACCAAAATCCAATTTGGAATGGTACGCCTTCCCTTTCCCTTTCTCTGCCTTTCCATCCAAGGCACAGTTCTCCTCATCATCAGTCTTTGATGAGGATCCATCTCTGGTGTTTCGCAGAATATCTTCTTGTACCAAGTCGGACCACAATCTCTCCCACTCTAGTAGCTTCTCTCTCCCATTCACCGAGTCTTGGTAGCTATGCCAGCTCTTGAGAAGGCGTAGAACTACTAGTCTCACCAAATCATCCTGGGAAACTTCCACACGAACACTTCCAAGCTCATCTCGACATTGATTAAACTTCATCAAGTATTTTGGTATTGTGTCGCCCTTCTCCATATTGATATTTCTGAGCTTGTCCTTCAGCACCATCTTCCTGTGGTCATTGTTAATCTGAAACAAATTTGTTAAGGCAATCCATATAACATATGGATTTTCCTTTTCATGGAAGTTCGAGACAACATGATCTCAAACTCCTTCTAATAGAATCCTTCTCGCCTTTGCTACATTCTTCTTCCACGCATCAAGAAGTTGAGCATCTGCTGCTACGGGCTGAGTAATATCACTATCTATGAATTCCTTCAGTCTATTGTCCTCCAACACTTCCCCCATCATGTCCTTTCATGCTATGTAATTCGAAATACCCTCAAAGGCATATTCGAGTATCAATCCAAAGAAAGACATCGAAGAATAAATCTACAAATTCAATTCACATGTTCAAAACAAACTCTGTTTCATCTCTTCTATAGTGATTCATGATTTGATACCATGCAGAAATCTAAATAGATTCAACCGATCTTGTAACATGCTAAAACAAAATATTGAATCAATTCTACAAATTGCGGAAACCAATTATAATTGCACAATCACATGAATAAGAAAGAAAAATAATTTAATCACACAACACAAAGATTTATCTGGGGAAAGACTCAGCTAAAAAACCCTTTATCTGTATATTTCATTAATTCAATAACATGAAACAACACAATGTTATTTCCCTTCCTAAGAAACCTTTGCATTGTATCTAATTATCTCACTCTGATCTGAAAAGGTTTGATCCAATACTTAACCAATTCCTTGCCCCTATTTGACCATCCTAGCTTACGCATTCCTTAGATAATTGAGCCCCTATTAAATAGGAAACTCCCACTAATTTATTATGCAATACATCCAAGGTGTCCTGATGACCTCATTCATGACATGTACAATTTTCTAATTATATAATTAATAGGCTACATCCCTTTAACTCAAATCTCAACTGGTTCACTCTTAGAATTAACATGCAACAAGTATTTATATCGAATGTTTAGTTATCTGATTGATAATTTCATGTTAATTAAATCTAATTTAATTCAATTAACCTCTCACTATTTCCTCCATCAGTTATAACTAGTTATATTGATTTTAACTAAAATAATTAAGTTAAACAATTACAACTCAAAATAAACTGCAACTGGACCCCCTAAAACTTAGAGTGAACTCTACATGCCTCCATTTTGACCCTCAACTCAAATTTACTGAGCTAGCTAAGTATTCCTGACTTATTTAACTCGTACAAGTTGTCATGTGATGTGGAATTACAATTTACTTCTAATTTATTTCAAGGAAAATTAAATTATAATCCCTTATTGTTTCCAATTTCAACAGACATGGCATCCTCTCGAATTATGGTGGTGAAAAAAGGAAGGTCAAGCTCTGAGTGACATAAATTTTTCATACATACTCTAATTGAGGTGATTCACGCGTCATTGGAAAGGTATCTACGTGTGGAATATTTGTAAAATGTTTTGCACTAACGAAACAAAGTTTTACACCCAAAAAAGTCATTTGATGCCTCAAAATGATCCTAGAACATTTCAAACTTCGATTTTCCAAACATGGTCCAGCCGATAAAAATGGTCCTATGAGTTGATTCCTCCACCTTTTCCACTCTAACGACATCAAGATGGATGAAAATAAATATATAGATCTAATATGGATTAAAGAACATGGTTAAAGGGGTGACACGTAGAGATTTTGTAATATTCATAATGAGGGCACTCCTCCCTTGCACACATTCTAATGGCACACCATTTTTGAGGCCATGTTGGGAGTATGAATTGGCTATGAGGCACGTGGATGCATATGCTTTGAGGGAATCATATTTTAAGAGGTTTTTATAACCACAATTCCCACCTTTTTCACATATCCTTAAAGCACTCCATTTTGAAGCATTGACTGAAGGATATTTGATAGTCATGCACATGGATCCACATCCTTTGGCACATATTTTGAAGTTTCCCTATCATGAAGGGTTAATGTAAAAAGTATTGAAATGTTTCTTGCACACTTACCCATGACTATTTTGATGGTTTTGTTAACATTCCTTTGATACATGTTCTACCTAAGACAATTCCAACATCCATCATCTATTTAAAAAAGGCTTGGTCAAAATGTCACACGTGGAGGAATGGTTGTATTCCTTTTGAAGGAATCCCACCCTTTGCACACATTACTAGGGAAAATTATCTTTGAAGGTTTTTTGTAACAACTATGGTCCATTCCCTTGTACATTTATCCAAGCGATGTTTTCAAGGGGAGTATTGGTACATATTTGGAACACCCAAAGAGATTTTACAACATGATTTGATTAGTTCAAGTAGAAATAAGCCCTTAACTTGAGAAACACATCACTTATGATGCATCAACATCCATGAGGAGGTAAAATTGGTCAAAGGGTTAAAAGGCCCCATTTTAAGGAGTGCTCCTTTGTCTAGGTGGTTAAAGTTGTTAATTTGTGGAGATCGTGTGGTGTGTTCCAATGATAATGGAGACAAGTAGCATGAGAAGGCATCTTGCATGGTTAAAGGGACATAATCCATAGAATCATTTTTAATGAGAGCAATACAAGTGGCATCAAACATTTGTTCTTACCTATTATTTTATATTGTATTATGTTTTGAGGAGCACCCTCATAAAAGGGGCTTGTACACGTAATTTAATATTTTTTCTAGGAGAGGAAAGTGGACCTAGGATTTTCTTAATTATATTTTATTGTAGGAGACACCAAGCTAGATCTTTATATAAAAAAAACCTTGTACATTGTTTAGCATAGTGGGATTCATAGGAAGATCCCCTCTAAGCTTAGTTGAATATCTAGTGGATGATAAAGTAAAGGGGCATGTAGATGAGATTCATTATCTTCTTTTACACTTCCATATATGTATTTGAATGTTGAGGTTACTTTCACAAATTTGTGGTAAAGATATTTTAAAGAATTACATTTTTTCCTAAAGAAGAATGAATTTAGCTGAGGTGAAACCATTTTTGTGACTTCTTTTTCTCATGTTCATTTTTGGGTTTGTTTCATTTTTTCAAAAGGATAAATATTCTTCTATTGTTCAATGGTTGCAAATTATTAGTGTTTCTCTATTATAGTTGAAGTGGCTCACCTTTAGAAGGGCTCCTCGCTCATATTAATCGTTTGTATTAAAAATAACATGTTGTTGGTTAAGGCATGTTTGTAATAGCATAACCATGCATCTCTCCATAGTCTTCAAACCCTCTTGTTAAACTTGACTCCATCACCCATTTGATTGGCACACACCATCCACACACTTCTAAAGTTCATCTTACACTTGGAGATACCCATTTTTTTTAGTAGGAGAGCTAGATTAAAGTGTAAAAGAAAATTATTGTGGTGATGGTGAGCAACCTTCATGAGATCCCTTAGGGTTTCACTTGTGTTTTAAGAATGTATCACTTGAGTATAATTTTCTGAAATTTAACAAAAGGTATCATGTTGATTTATTTTCAGTTCTTTTACAAATGATGTACATTATATTTCCCCAAATGAGTCCAAACGAGAGTTTTGGCAAAAGTACTTTTCCAAGGGAGTATAAGCAAGAGTTTTGGAAAAATTAATTCTCATTGGGGTGAAAGATTTTAAAGATTTTAGATATGTATAGATATGTATCAGAAAAAAATAATATGGCTTGGAATAGTTATCTTGCAAATTATAGATGCTTTTTTAAGCTACATTGCATTTGCACAATCTATACTGATATAGGTGTGTCTATTTTTTAATATGGCTTCAATAATTTTAATTTAACTATCAATAATTATAAGGTGAATGATTTAACCTCCATGGAATATTCCTAAATATTCATAGTAGTATATATAAATCAAAATTTAAGACTTATCTCCAAAGTAGTTGTGCCATTTTTTTCCCTTTTAATTAAATTGATTAGTTTCAAAAATGCCATATGAATAAGTGGCAAATGGAGTGAGTTATGGTTTTTTGAGCATGTGATATTGATGAACCATAGTATTCTATGGTTAAGAATTGCATTATATATATATATATATATATATATATATATTCTTTTATAATAATAATGATTTAAAATAAAATTATCAAATGGAGTGAGTTATGGTTTTTTGAGCATGTGATATTGATGAACCATAGTATTCTATGGTTAAGAATTGCATTATATATATATATATATATATATAGATATATATTCTTTTATAATAATAATGATTTAAAATAAAATTATAAGTATTTTTATCATTTTTTAAATTTTATTAACGTGATACATTATCATGAAGTAAATGTTCTTTATGCTTATTATGAATTGATGTGTATTACCAATTGTTATCACTTTGTAATTCCAAAGGCTGAGGACAGGACTACGGAGGGAAACATCTAACTGCTTTGGAGTCCAGGACCTATCCTTCCTAGACTGAGAGAGGGATCTCTCTGTTAGATATAGCTTTGTTTATAGGGTCATTTTAGGCTAGCTATTAGTGCATAGGGGTTTGTTTGAAAATTTTTGGTTGAGGCACCAGAAGGGGGCCATTGGGCTATGGATTCAAACAGGTGAAAACATATTCAAATGGATGAACAACTGAGGTCAGGTGCAACCATGAAAGCTATCCATGTCAATGGATCTTAACAACTTATGAAATGGAAGAGAGGAGGAGCTTAAGGTTCAACGGGAATGAAAATCAGACCATCTCTGAATTCTAAATTCTAGTCTTAGAGGAAAACATAATGTATTGTTTCAAGACTGAGTAGGGTATCCCATGGTAAATCCTACACAAAAATTTATATCCGCAATAAATAAAAGAAAACAGTATGTAAAGCAGAAGAATCAAATTACATGGGAGAAGCACTTCACCACGGATCATAACATAAGAATCTAGAAAATAGCATAATCCTTCATTCATCCATAAGAGAGTGCTTACAACCGAATGAGTCTATTGAAGTGGTTTTTTCCTTCCAGGACCCCTTCATACTGCTAATGCATACAATATTTATTGAAAACTTAAGTCTGTTAATCTGTCTACTGCAGTGATTACATTCAAGTATAAATTAGACAAGTGGAAACATGCAGGCAGTGATAAGACGAGCTTGGCCTTCAACAGTGGCTTCTAGCAGTTCGTTATTAATTGTGAAATGATCAGGATCTAGCTGATGTGATGCTGAAGAGGCGAGGAAGGATTTGACACCTTGGCTCTTCATCTTCAGAAAAATTTTGTGGAATTATTAAATTAATGAGGTGCTTGAATCAATAGTTGTGCTTGATGTGTTCGCTACCCCTTTTTCTCCTTGTCGGGTCGTATTCTACCACAAGTCTTTCTGTCGTTTTTGCCTATTTCTTCATAAAATTGCGAACAAATCTCATAAGCATGGACTCGAAATCCTTTAGATTTCATCTTGGAACCACATCACATCCATGCCAACATCGCACTTCTCATTTTTTTGTATCTAACTTTTCCTTAGCACTTATCTCTTAAAACTTGCAATGTGCAGTATGCTGGCCATGGCCACGTCATCTACCACATCACCTTGCCACGTCATCTGTCGTGTCACCTTTACACATCATCATAAATCAACTACGATCTGTGGGGTCAGGGCCACGTCATCTGCCACATCATCTTGCCATGTCACCTTGCCATGTCACTGTAACTTCATCTTGCCACATCATTGCATATTGCACTTCATTGAATTTAACATTTACCTCCGCACTTATTCTTTAAAACTTGCGATTTGTGATTTCGATCGGGCCCCACCGCATCGCATATCGCACTTTAGTGATTTTAACATTTACCTCCCATGCCTATGCTATAAACCTTGTGATTTGCGATTGCGATCAGGTCCCACCATCATCACGTGTTTCACTTCGGAAATTTTAACTTTTACCTCCCGCGCCTATCCTGTAAAACTTGTGATTTTCGATTGCGAAGAGAGGTAGAGGTTCAGACTTAGGATATAAAGGAAATTTGGGTGTTTATTGCGGTTTATGTGACATATGATATATATGAATATATCAAGCAGCCTAAAGTGGGTGCGGAGCTGTGAATAAGGCAAGTTTAAATGAGAAAATGATATGGCTACTAGTGGGTGGGAAAGGCTATAACAATGGAATTTTGGACTTTAATATAAAGTAATGTCCCAAAGGTTATGTATGTGGGTCTTGGGGTTTAAATGGGATCTAGAGCATTGGAGTTCAAAATTTGGGAAAATGAAAGGTAATAAGAGGGTATATGGAATGAATGAGGGTAGTGTGTATTTTTCTCATCATCACACTTAATCAGAAACAATTTCCTCTTTCAACTGAAATAAAGGCAAGTAGATTCATTTGATGCTCTTGATAGTCAAGATTTCCCTTTTTTCCTGAAAATAAATGATAGCCATGGAATATTATTTTCAGTATGAAATACCTGAGAAAATAATCAGTCACCTTGTGATACTATGAAATACAGGATTCTAATAGTGGCTCCAGCTGGGGATGGCAACTCCTTCAAGAGGTGTCAAGAACACCATATACTAGTGGCTTGATCCAGTGGGTTGATCCCAAATCTGCAACTTAATCTGCTACAAAACCTCTGTGGCTGACAATATTCAAGCTGAAATCAACACTCTCTTCAAACAGAAGTCTAGAATAAACTTGTACTGAAACTGGAAAGAAATATGAAACTAAAACTGGAAAGATGCTCAGAGTATTTAGCTTTATTTTCACACCTACCTACCCTACTCTACTGAAATTGTTGTTGTTCTAAATGATACAATAATACCAGTGCAGCCAATCACGTAGCAGCAGAAACAGATGGACAACTTGACTGCTTGTCAGGAAAATTAGTAGTATAACTTGATTATGTGTCCTCATAACCAAAGTTGTGATATGTAATGGAAACTACTCATTTATTTGATCCTTATAGAGAATACATGTTTCAAAACTTGAGCTAAAAATAACCTCCATATAATATGCTATAGGATCAATAAAAGCATGATGTAAAATATTTGCTTCTAGGCCTTCAATGACTAGTTGATCAGTTATATCATTAAACCTTGAAACCTCATCTTCAGTTTGGTACTTGAAATCACAATCATCCTCAATATGTAAGCAAAGAGGTAGTACAATTTCGTCTTGCTTAGGGGAAGGAAGATTTTCCAATAATTCTTTAGGATTTCGAAAATTATATGACTGAATTTGAGAATTCAAAAGTTCAATACCAGTTTCATATCGTTCACCAACTATCTCCAGAAAACATGTTCTAGCTTCAGGACTAAATTTTCTTGATTTCAAAATGAGAAAGATAGCCTCTAGGAAATCTTCATCAAGCTGAAATTCTGATAATTGATTCTTGAATGCATTTAAAACTTCACTAGATATAAGGTCTACCATAAACCTTGTCATCTTATTCAACATGAATTTTGGTCATCATGTTTTGGAATCACCATGAATGCTCAAAATTTGGTCTCTTTGAATCATGGAGTCGCTAGGTGAATAATGCAGCCTTCTTGTGTCTAGTCACTGTCCACCATCAGTAATCATATCTGAACTTTGATGTACTTTTTGAGGAAGATAAATTTTGTGCAGTTTGTTTTTTTGTCTAATAGGAAATTCATGAGGCTATTAGATTGGCATAGGAGGCCCTCCATTTTATCCATACCACTAGACAAAAGGCCCTCGTATATAAGGTTTATTTTCAAAGGATTTTGACATATTTAATTGGTTATACCTTCACCTCCTCTTAATTCATTTGGGTTTCTCCCATACTTTTGTCTCATGGATCATGAATTATATCTGTTAGTCTTTATGAGTCACTAGTGATAAAATTTTACTTTAAGTATTATTAGATGTCTTTCGTCAAAGTTTTAAAAATTTTCAAATAAATTTGGCATCTTTTGGTTGTCAAATGAGTTTTGAGTCATGTTCTAGGTGTCACTACCACTCCCTCCATTTTCAAGGTCATAAAATGTCATCATGGTCATGTCTTTATTCCTTGTGATTAGTCATCAAATGAGGGTTTTGGTAATTATTTTGGTCATCAAATCATATCATGCATACTACAAAGGTTCAAAGTTCCAAATTATGGTTTCATATATGCATTTGGTGTCATCATTAGGTCAGGTCATCATAAGTCATGTAGGGAGTCATGCCCTCACCTTAGTCACCATCATGGGAGTTAGTAATTAGGTAAAAAGTGTTCAAAAATATTCCAAAGGTACATTTACCCTTCATGGAGATGTAACCTTGCCAAATAAAGTTATAAAGATGTAATACACTACCTCATCACATCATTTCTCAAAAAGGACATATGATGTCACTCCACCAAAATTGACTTTCAAGCTATAAAGAGACCATCCAAGAATTAAAACACTTCATTTCATCTTCCTAGAGCTCTCCTCCACCATTTAGTTTCATCTCAACCTTCAAAACTCTGATTTTTCTATCATCAAGCCCTTTCCAGCAATCACATTGCGTTTTTTCCTAACATGCTACGTTGTTGGCCAGCACGCTGCGTTTTTTGATTTGGAGCTTAGAGGAAGCTACAACAGGGTTTATTCAACAATACACAGGTTCCAGAGACTCTCAGCAAGTGATTTTAGCCTCTCATCAATCCTCATGTAGTGATTTTCCTTCAGCAAATGATCAAATCCCTATCCTAGGGTATTTCATTTCTCTTTTGGTTTTCTTGGTTTCTTCTTAAGTTCAGTGATAAAATCCCTATTTTTCCTACTTTAATACCCTTGTACACACTTTATAAACCTCCACCAATATTTTCCCACACTCATCTCCTTCATTCCACCAGTTTTCTCCAAAAAAAACCTAGTCACGCTACGCTTTTGCTACATTTCTAGGTTTGGACTGTGTTTTTGGCTTTCCTCATTTTCCCTCACCCATTTAAACAAATTCCACTTCCTAAGTGTCCCTAATATCTACCCCTACCCCTTGGAATTTTTCTATATTTTTTTCCAAATCCTTGTCCCCTTCATTCTCTTCCCTAAACCAGCTTCTCTTTTTCCCCTGTTTTCCCAATCCTACCCTACCCTTTCCTCCTATCAAACTAGGGTTTCAAGATAAGAAAACCAACATTATGGCCAGTGAAAAGAGGAAGTACAAAAAAGGAGGAAATTTCTCCAGATATGAACCAATTAGCATGTAGGAAATCAACGCTTCACGATTCATTAAAGATTCATTTGAAAATGTGAATTTCCTAGGGTTTTGTGAAAAGATACAAGAGGTGGGCTGCCATGCTAAGTTGACCAATATTTTTTCCACCAATTTCAAGAAGGAAAAGACCACCATGGTAGAGATGAACTTAATAATATTATCCAAGGTCATGGCTTTAGCCACAGGTATCCCTAACCAAGGAGAAATTTGGTTTAAGGCGATGGATTTGGAGATTGAAAATTACAAACTCTTCCTCAAACCACACTACAAGGAGGCTCCCACTCATATCTTCCCTTTTAGGAAATTTTTAGACAGATATGCTCCTTTGATGAAGATGATTATGAAGTATTTCACTTTTGAAGGGAGTTTTTCTAGGTTGTATCAGTATCACATAAGGTTATTGATGCATTTCACTACCATTAAACCACTAAACCTACCAAATTACTTATTTAGGATTTTGGTTAAGATGATTGAGAAAGTACAAAGGAAAGGGAGAGAGCATCAGGCAAGTTTATTCCATCATGGTTTGATTAAATTCATAGTTCATCATCAGCTCACACAGATTAATATGTCTTGGGAGGCATTTTTAGAGGCAGCATCTCTTTTTCCTATGTCTCCTCAATCCAAAATCATCAGAACTCCTACATCATCTAGGCCACAAAGATTTGTGCCATCTAGCATACCTTCAGTAACCAAAAGATCACTTAGGGAAGAGGTTTCTCAAACCTACAAGAAGGGGAAAAGGTTGGTTTTTTCCCCTGAGATATCTAAAGGCTCGTCTGCGTCTAAACCTATTACTAGGTCACAAGCTAGAAGACTGCCTAAGGAAGCTACAGTTGAAGAAGTTCAGGGAGAAGCTATGGAGAAATCACCCAAACATGGAAATGAGTCACCCCTGTAGCACAATGATGAAGAGATACCTCCTGAGATATAGATGGTTGATCATGGAGACAATACAGCAACGGACATCATCAAAGAGAATAAAACACAAATCAAAGAGTTACAAGATGATCTCTCAAAGGAAAAATTTATGGTGGCCTTCTTGAAATAGGAAAATAGGCAATTGAAAGTGATTTCACTAGTACATTTGGGGGAAATTCCGACACTTGGTTCCGACACTTTTGACCAAATGTCAGAAATTTCCCCACATTTTTTCAATCCCGCCCGAAACCGTCGCTATACCAACGTTTAGAGAAAAGTGTTGCAATACTGACACTCAGAAAAAGTGTTGCAATTGCAACGTTTGGAGGAAGACGTCGCAATTGCGACACTATGCCCCAAAGCGTCGCTATTGCGACGGCTGCCTCCAAACGTCGCAATTGCGACACAATTTCTAAGTGTCGCAATTGAGACGTTTGGAGGCAGCCGTCGCAATAGCAGCACTTTGGGGAATAGTGTCGCAATTGAGATGTCTTCCTCCAAACATGGTAAAAGACCGGAAAAATGGTCGGCTTACAGAGCAGCGCGAGGAGTAGTTCATCGAGGCACCTTTGCGATTGCACATAATTTTGAGAGAAAATAGTAATAATGAGAGAGGCTCATTTAATTGCATCTTTTATTTATGAAGGTATGGATTGTCCAGCCTGCAATTCTATGCTGTCGAGAAAGACTCGCAATCCTCTGGAAACAAGACTATTGTGAAGATGCCTGGCGAAGAAACAGACATTGGGTTCACAACTGTTGATGAACACATCATAGTCCGGTGAAGAAGGCACCAAGGATGGTATTCTCAGTGAATGAGGGATTGTGTGTGCATTCTGCATAAGAAATTGAGAAATATTGAATAAGGCCCTGTTAAAGAGAAAGTATAACCACACTTTGTCTATTAAAGGATGGCAGAATTTTCCTAAAGCTTACTCCCCGCCTGTTTGAAGTAACAAACGTTGGTTTTTTAAGTGGACGATCGATGGCATAGCTTGATCTCTATGGAAAAGGAAGAAACCAAAGTTAATTGGCGTTGAAAATTTAAAGCGGAACCTCGAAACGGAGATGAAACGGAACCGCGATGCATAAACAGTAAAGGTGGTATTCAGGAATGGGTTATGGTTTTCGCACAATTCCACTAGTGGTAAGCTGTATTGAAATAAAAAACATGATACCACAAAGCAAATGCCACGTGTCCCTAAGCTGATTTGCAAAACCGCGAGTTTCGCATTATTTCTGAGCATTAACGCTCGGTGAGAAAAAAAAAAGCGAAATTGCTCAGTGATCATCCAATTAACGCTTGGGGAGCAATGCCATATGGATCGTTGGATCCGCTCGACATTTAAGCAAGGTGCATTTATATGAACGTGGGCCCAAGCATCCGTTTATATGCCGTGATTTTATTTCAAATCGAAAACATAAAGGTGGTAGGCCTATATCAATGCGTTTGCGGAGTTAGCGCCCATATGAAATATATGTGGGGCCGAGTAATATTATATAGGGTTCGGGGTTAATCACAATCGAGGCTTATGAAGTTGAATGGTATGATTAAATTTCAAGAAATGGTATATGCGTTAGGCCAATATATATATATATATAAATTTGCATAGTTGAAGGCGAAAGCTTGGTGGACCGTAAGTACAAGGTGAATGTCGGGTTAAATGATATATGTAGATTTACTATATATGTATGGGCTCATAACCATATAGTGAAGGTAAAGCACTCCCGCACAAGCAGTATACCTTGGGTGCATGGTTTTATAAAGATTTGTGTAAAAGGGAAATGAAATTGACTATGGTTGAGACCATAGGTTGAGCCTTTGACAAGAAGCTCCCAATAATACTCAGCACTATTTCGATAAAATAAATAAATACAAATAAAATAAAATAAAGATAAAATTAAATAATATTAAATTAATAATTATTATTTTTATTAAAAATAAAATCCAATATTCCATATCGTCACAAACGAACAAAATATTCAGCTCCTTCAGTTATTACACATTTTACCCCTCATATAGCACAAAATGATTCACATCTCCTCCTTCCGGCGTTCCCTTGCACCCCCAGTGCAATTGTTTGTTTATAAGATTATATGATACATGTGAGAGAAAGGTTTATTATTTATCATATATAAATAAATTTTATCAATATTGTACATTTACACTTTTATGAGGTGATGTTATAAGTAAATTCATAAATATCTCTTTTTTATCCTCATTTTACTCCATGAATATGTTTGGAAATGAAATTTCAATAGATTAATTTCTCCTAACCTATGTATCATCAATATTGTACATTTACATTCTTAATTATGAGGTGATGTTATAGGTAAATCCATGAATATCTCCTTTTAATCTTCATTTTACTCCATGAATATGTTTGGAAATGAAATTTCAATAGATTGATTTTCTTGCTATTATATGTTTTACGAAGATATGGTAAGGAATTCTCTCTTGTTCTTCTTAGAAATAATTATATATAATTTTTTTTTTTTTTCAAAATAGATTAAAAAAATTATATGAGAAAAATTATTAATTCATCAATATATGTGTGTGTGTGTGTTGTGAGGAATAATTTCATAGTTCAACTTAATGGTTCATTATATAATCATGTGATCATCACCAATGATATATCTTAAAAAGCAACTGAAAAGCCATGTTTACAAAATCGATGTATACTCTAGAGAGTGGTTCTCATATCACTATGTAAATTTTTGTATGCTACTTCAACAAAATTATAAGATAAACTGTAATACACATCATATATGCACCATAACAATTAGTGCAGGGTAAAACCCACCTGCCACACCTTTGTACTCGATCCAATTTTCTCTGTCAACTCTTCTAGCTGTGGGAGTTTCCTCCAAGGATCATAATACCCCCAAGGCCTATGCCATGCCTTCTCGCATGCGGAACTTCTTCACTTGATGGTTCTAAACCATACTATAAGTCCCCACATTCTATGGTCTAATCCCCATCATACCTATCAACATTCAACCGCTCTTTACACACCCCGAATATAATGACTAGCCTACTCTCATTAATATATACCCCAATAAATACAAGACACTTAGGAATTAAACCCCAAAACCTTGGGCTCACTCATTTTACATATTCGAATTTATATTCGAATGTATCAACTGCTCAACCCTTTCGTATTTCAACCGTGGTGTTTAATTTATGTCAACCTTGTCAATTCGAACTTTTTCACTTGGTTTCAACCAAACGCACGGCCATTCACATAATTATACAGTACTCCTTATTATAATCTCTGCCAATCATCAAAGATCGTAAGAAATATCGACTTTGGTCTATAACTCAATGGTCATAAAGAAACCATTCTTAGCTCCACAGTAATTTACCTCTCAATCCGACGGTCGATGGAGCATTGCGTCGGTTTGGAGGATCCAATAGACACAACAAAATCTCGCGTAACGAACACGCCCAAGGGTTAATCTGCAATGAGAACAGTTTTATAATTTCGCCCTCGGCCACGTGTCTCACGGAGACATATGTCGCGTCCTTTTCACCAATTCTTCTTACCACCTCCAAACTTGCGTGATATCACCGATTTTCCAAACGGTGGTTTTACTATGCACTTCAGTCACAGTTCCACCTCTTATCTTCCAGGTTCTGTCGAGCTTTCTTTTATTGTACTCTGCCTCCGCTCCTTTGACTCGCATCTTCCTGTACTAGTTTTTTTTCCTTCAATTAAGGACTCACACTCCAGGTTCATTCACACGCCGATTCTATGTACGTGGTAGCACCGATCGAACGTTAAGGCACTCAGAGAAATCAATCTATGTATTATTTCTCACAAAATCATGTTGAGTAGTGGAGACTAAGTGCTAGATTTTTTTTTGTCCTCAATCTCTCTATTAATTATGTATATGTAGTTATAAGAATAACAAGCCAAAGAAATCTCAGGCTTCCAGAGAAATTAGTCTCTGTGTGCAGAAATTAATGATTACTGTTGACTAAATGTTATACCATTTGAAATTGTTGAGCGAAATTAATCAGGCCATGATGTACCATTTGTCAGTATCTATTTTCTCATGTATGAAAGTTGATGTACCATTGAAAGTTTAATAATTCTATTGAAATTTTAATAACTATAATAACTATATATATATGTATATATATATACATTTTAAATTTAATGATTAATAATAATTAAATTAAAATTCTTAAAAGACAAAATAAAAGCCTAATAATCACGAACTATTATGATAATTTAAAAATATAGAACTCAGGCTGAACATAGTTACAAAGATACCAAGAAAAGAAGAGTGCATGTGCATGATAACCTCTTTCTTGACAACCTATGAATGCTATTCTCAATGAAGACTCAAGACTCAGCTAGATTGGATTGTGTATCAAAATAGTAGGAATGAATCAAATTTCAATGAATGAATAACTTGATCAAGAAAATTTATAGGGAAAGGTAACTTGACTATCAATCTACTAAACCTCACTTCCATGATTAAAAAAACACCCCCACCTTCTCAGTGGTCCCATCATGGTCCACCTATTGAAAAGCAACCAACAAATATTATTTTTTATATATTTTTGCATGGCCATTGGACAATGATTTACTATGGTTTTCCTACTAAATTCCAATGGATGATTATTCAAAAATATTGAGAATTAGTTTAGTCTCAAGGCATAGCCAAGACTCTTATTGGATAATTATAGATTACCTCTCCATTGGATGATTGTACATTTTTCATCTACTTTTTCACGTGAGTTTCAGTTGATGCTAGATCTTTGCCTTCTATTTCTTTAGTGAAGCTAAGAGTTAACTTTGATCTTACATTAATAACTATACTTGCATGAATATCCAGGCTTTTATACTTCCCCACTGTGGTCAATGTTGATGTATGGCCTTGGCCCATTGATCTTACAATTAACTCAATATTCATATTCAATTTTCTCGAGTTCAGCCCAATAAAATAAGGAAAACAGAAAATGAAGTCTTGATTTTTCTTTCCAGTGCTCCTACATAATACAAATACTCTTAAAAACCAATTAATATATAAATTGTCATCATTCATGCTAAAATTAGTTTCAATTTTTTTAATGAATCTACTTACAATTAATAGATTACATTGCTCACAGAATAAGAGATAATTTAGAACTATGATTTCACAATAATAAATTACCCTAGCAGTTCAAACTTCGAACATACCTTATGAAATTAAAATATGGCAGGTTAATGAGCCAATCTAGTTTCCTCGGAGCCAATCTTGAGCTCGGCCTAAGTCTGAATGCCTTGAGAGTGCGAGTGTAAGGAAATAGACACCTAAAGCTTTTATTTTGTGCTTGTGTAATTCACTGTTTGACCATCAAGCCAAGCCACTAGCTATATTAACACTACTTCATGTTGGGGCAGATTGGCATTCTAATTTTTTAGTGCTATAGCCGTACTTTTTCACTGCTTCACTAATCACAACCTTGGAAGTTTGCAGGGGAACGAGCTTTATTCTTTCTTTGGTGTTTTATGTAAAAGAAAGGATTTGTGAACTTTCTGTAATAGGAAGGGGAAAACTAAATTGATTTTAATTTTAAAATATCAATAATGATAAGTGGTAATTCCTTTATTAAATTTTTAATTTTGAGTGAGCCAAAAAAGTAACTTTCCTTACTTTTTGAGTACAACCTTGCAATTGCGAAGAGGAATAGTTTTGCAAAATTATTGGTAAGTAGAATTAAAGGGCGTAAGAATGTTTTTGAAAAAATTTCAAACGTCAAAATTAAGTCTTCTATCCTTCCTAGCACGTCACGGAAAATGGGAATCCACAAATTCTAGTCGTCAAATACGTGCAAAATGCCTTATGATGGGAAAAATGGAGGACTGGTCCTATGCTGCTACATGAGTTAGGGTTTCATGTGGCAGCAGGGAACCTTGTATAGTTTTTCAAGGATAGGAAAGGAGAATATTGTCAGTTAATCATCACATGAAACTTCATCGCCAGTTGAAAATTGTGTCCTAATTTGAAACAATAAGGCTACCCAACTATTTCATTATTTAATTTAGATTGTGTAATACAAAAAAATATCCTAGATAACTTCAATAATGTAAGCAATTTTGCAAAACTTTAGTGGAGAAAACCTTCAATTACATTTATTTTGAAGTTCCACTTGCATTTTAAGCCATTTTAATTAGTCTTTCATGGCTATCTAGTAAAAATTTCAACCTCTTGTAGAAATTTGTTTGTCACTTGTATTAGAAATTCAAAAATCAAATGTAAATAAAAATGATTTGAAATGCTAAAATTCAAATGCGCGCTACATAAAAATGATTTTTTTAAAAACTACATTAACGTCTGATATCACGCGCGCATTCGCCCTCAGCTCTTGCAGAACAGCATTCGCCCTCAGCATTCGCCCTCAGCTCTTGCAGAACAACATTCGCCCTCAGCTCTTGCAGAACAGCATTCACCCTCAGTTCTTGCAAAATGGTAAGTTCTTACTGCAGGCCCTTCCTCCTATAGTAGGGTTGACCCTATTTGGGTTTTTTTGGAGCCTCTGAGAATACAAAGGTTGTGATTGATTACGGGGCACTACCTATATTTGTGGAAATTCTTACCTCTAGGAATGATAATGTTCGAGAACAGGTAGCACGTTTATTTTAGAGGCATAAAATTATTCTTCCCAACTATCTTTATATGTCTATAATTTTGGAATTTGATTTAAAAAACTAGTACCCAACTTTGAGTTCAACTGGTGTTCGTGTAAGGTTGTTTGGGCTTTGGGAAATATTGCTAGAGACTCTGCAACATTTAGGGATCTTTCCCTTAGTCATGGAGCGCTGAGGCAGGTGCTTGCCCAGTTGAATGATACTGCCAGAATTTCAATGATAAGAAATGCTACATGGGCTCTGTCAAATTTTTTCCGTGACGTAAACCCCAACCACTATTCGAATAGGTAAGCAGAATACATTTTCTGCCTCTTCTTCTTAGTTCGCAGATACTGTGGATTTTTTTTTATAGATCTTGGTGCTTGGTAGATTTGGACGTAATATGGACCTAGGCGCTTGTTCATTACAATGACTCCATCATCAGGTTTTAGAAAATGCTCAGAAATTTGGGTTTCACAAGGGGATTACCCTTGCTTGCAATTATCGATTATCAATCACATTCAAAAAAAGTCTTTCATAGCATTGTTGAGCTCTTTGTAGGTGAATTTCCGAGGCAATTTCACAATATCTGAACTAAATTTGTCTGTCCTTTTCAATACTCTACGCTTGTAACAGAACCAGACAAACAATCTAGTGGCCAATGCAACAACAACAACACCTCCTGTTGCAATGCCTGCAATTCACCCTCTCTGCACACATGAATGACTATGGCACCCTCTTTTGTGAATAGGTACTGGAGCTGAAGGTACTGGTTTCCATTAGGATCGTGGAATTCAACATCCAAAATAGTATCAAATTCCACTGCAATAGTATTCCCTAGTGAGGGCAACAGTTCATTGAGACCTATTGGACTCATCACCCCCAAATAGCCTCCAGGGCTACCCAGAGTGTGATCATCTGGAGCAATAAAAAATGCTAATCCATCCCCAATTGAAACAAGAACAAGACCCACATTGGTTACAGAAAACGAGAAACACGTTTTGAAAGAAGAAGAAACTTTTGTATTAGGGTCCAGAAATCTAACTAGTCTATTGTACAATTCCCTACCTGCACTTCAAATTGGTACTCCCAACTCCATGCTAAGGCTCACTGTGCCATTCTTCAGATGAGCATCTTAACCTGAAGTTTGATTCCAAAAAACCCAAGTCCCATGTTCTATGCCCAAGACCTCTGTTACAACGAGTAGAGTTCTGAGCGAAATACTTCACAATAGGAAGCAAAAGAAACATCGCAAAATTTCTCCGCTTTAGACTGATAATTTTCTGTGCGAAAATTCAACTGCGGACAGTAAAAACATAATATCAAAAACAACCAATCAACAATGGAATTTGAACATGAGGATTTATAACCACAGAAAACCCTCTCCGGGTTAAAAGAATTCCGGAATGGCTTTAAGATTCTACTAATGAGCGCTTACAACACCATAGCAATTACTGTCACAATGAAATCTGCTGGAAGCAAAGCCCTTGTATAGTTTCTACATTTCCACAGTGGAAGCAAGAATCTTGCTATCTCTCATGATCTGGTTCTGTGGTCAAATCCTTTGCTATGGTTGTCTTGTTCTGCTAAACGTGGATCTGTCTTAGCTTTGGCTCTGGTTCTCATTTAGGATCGTGGCTATCTGATCTTTCTGTGGCTTTGACTATACAAACTTGTTCAATAGGAAAATGTTGACTCTGCTATATATAGGAGCTTCAATGGGTGCTCTCAAAAACTTTTTTGGGCAGCTTTGTTTTATCTCTGATTCAAGGTAGAACTATGTTGGCCTTGGTTTTTTAGACCTTGGAACTTAGTTCTCTCATATTTTCCATCCTATCCCTAGTTTTCTACCAAGAAAGACATAACTTCATGATATCAAAATTGACTATTTTTGGCCATTTATCTTTAGTAATGGTACAGCTTTAATTTGGTTCATTTGTACAGTATCTAAAGAGCACTCTCAAGCTGTTATTCAGTATTTTAGCATAAATACTACATTTAACTGCCATGCTCTAATATTTATATCAACCATAAGCATTCTTAAGGTAGTTCCACGTTTGTGAAGCAGAAGGAATGCTTCTGACAACTTCTTATCATAGTGGTACAATTCTGTTCGCAGTTTATCTTTTATAAACCTCCAATTTTCCAAACGTAGTAGAGACTATAGTTTGCATCTCAAATTTTGGACAAATCTATTTAGTATTCTATAGAAAATGCATTAAGAATAAAAAAAGCCCACAATTTGTAAAAAGCCCACAATTTTGTAAAAAGCTCACAATTTTGTAAAAAGCCCACAATTTGTAAAAAGCCCACAATTTTGTAAAAAACCCACATTTTATTAAAAATATAAACAATTTGTAAAAAGCCCACAATTTTGTAAAAAGCCCACATTTTGTAAAAAGCTCACAATTTGTAAAAAGCCCACTTTTATTTTCTTTTTTCTTATATATTGAGCTCCCATTGAGTTCAACAAGTCTTGGGTTTTCTACACCATTGAGAGAGATTTATTATTTTCTTTATAGGATAATTTGCATCAATGGAAGAAAACATTAGAGGTGGAAAAAAAATTCAAAAGGGTGAAAGGGGTGATGGTAGAGTTTATTGCCCTTGTAAAAAATGTTGTATGAGAAAGAATGTTAGAGTTTTAATAGAAACGGCAACAATGCATTATAGGAAATATGGGTACATTGATGGTGGATCGAATGACTATCGTCCCGTGGTAATTAATTATCTATCTTCATTATCTATCTTCATTTTGATTATATAATAAAATTTTATATTATTTTAATATTTTTTATATGCGCACTAATGTTTAATTATTAATGTTTGTAATTTTCATAAAGGCACAGTTGGCCCCCAACTTTTTGCAGATGATCAACCAACTTCCACAGCTAAATAGTAGTAGATTAGATGATGTTGCACCAGTACAAGAGAATATTGCAGCAAATATTAGTATTGGAAATGATGTTGTACAAGGTGAAGAACATGAAGCGAATGATGAAGGTAATTTAATGATCCCATGGAGGTAGATCATGATGACAGTAATGAGACAGTTCACATTAATGATGGGACAAATCAAATGCTCCAAGACTTGTATGGTGAGTCAGATGATGATGGTGGAGATAGCAGTGACGGTATTTATGATGTACCTCTGATTGAAAGGTCAAGTGAATGAATTTTTGAACACTCAAATGCAACTCTTCTCTCTGCTACATTGTTGCTGGTGAACTTAAAGGTTATGAATAATTTGTCGAACAGATGTATGACACAACTCCTAAGGTATGCAATATGTATATATGATCACATATATGTAAATGTTGATTATTTTCCTTTTTTTTAGTTGTAATAAATGTGTAAAATAATAACTTATATATATATATATATATATATATATATATATATATATATATATATCATAGTTATCAAAACCGGCCAGTCAGGACGACTGCCGGTTGGAACCGGCCTTGCAACCTGGTCAATAGCCTATTCTCACCTGTTTTGGCCAGTTAACCGGACCTAACCGGCCAGTTAAGTACAGAACTGACCGGCCGGTTAGGTGCTCCTCCATGAGTTGCAAATTCCTGAGTGTCTCCTCCATGAGCTGCAAATTCCTCTATTATACTAGCAACAAACTTGTCTAATAACTCATACTCAACACCTTATAATAGCAACAATACACATGATGACTAATAAATACAAGGCTGGCTAGCATAAAATCCATAGCAGCATGCAACTCATCAAGTGTACTTGATGAAAATTTATGTTCTCAAAACAATCAGCAGCAACCTTATTTCACACTCAGCTAGGAACTGTCAGACCCTCTCTCTCTGCTCACACATAGCAGCAGCATAAATACAAAACCTTTCACACAGCATACAAGCAATTTGATCATGGCATCAAGACTAATGCAAATGGTCTGACGCCACTCAAGGGACAACAACATACAACCTAATGAAAATGTGACTGGCAATAATAAATTGACCACTAGAAAATTCCCGCTTGGAAATGCACTAAACTGGCTACTGAGTTTTCTGGGTTTTAATGAATCTTTTCAGTGATAAATTTCGTCAAACACATTGTGAGCAGATTGTTGAAGTTGTAATGCTCTCTCAACTTGTTACAAATAGCACTAATAGTGGGTTTCATAAACCAATTCAATACCTCTAAGTGTTGTAGATGTTTTTCTAGAAATTTATTACCAAGCAAACATAGATAATGAAGAATACAAGATCTTCAAAATGTTGGTCTGATATATATATATACTGAACCCAAAATTGTCTTTAAGGCTGATACAATGAATTGACAACAGATCTGAGCAGGGACAGATTGTATATTATAATATTAACTCAGCAATAAAACACAGTGAATAATATAAGAGAAACCTGATACATTACTTCAACATGTTTGCTTATGTATTTTTCGATGATATGTATTGCATTTGGTGCCATTTTGATATATTCACCTTTGCATGGTATATAAATGAGAAAAATTTTCATATTTTGTCTCTATTGGCTTGGAATCATGGTTGCAAATCTTAAAAATAGTTTTTTTTTTTAAAATGATTATTTAATGTATTTTTTTTTAAACCGGTTCATTGAGATCTGACCGCTACCGGTTAGACCGGTTCCGGTTCGAAACTCGGTTCATTAGCTCCACCGGTCCGGTCAACGGTTCCAGTTTTAATAACTATGATATATATATATATGATTAATAATCTTTACAAGACACTAGTTTTTGTTTATGTTGTAGATTGTTGGGTGAATATTTGTTACCATCGCCAAATACTTTACCTCGAACATATCGAGATCTACGTGCTATTATGAAACACTTTGGAATGGAATATAACACTATATATGCATGTCCTAAAGATCATATTATATATTACGGAGAACATGCGTTGAAAACAGAATGTCCGAAATGTGGTACCAGTAGATATCGAACAGATCAACTAACCAAAAAGGTGCCTCAAAAGGTTCTTCGTCATATTCCCATAATTCCACGTTTGCAGCGAATGTTCAGGTGTAACAGCATAGCATAGTTTATGGATTACCATTCAAAGAATAGAAGTGGAGATGGTGTTCTTCGAATGCCTGCAGATGGTTCTGCATTTAGAGAAATCAAGGAAAAATATGTAGATTTTAAAAATGAACCTCGTAATGTCAGGCTTTCATTGGCAGCTGATGGTGTTAATCCATTCGGAGAGCTTAGATCTACTTACTCAGTGTGGCCTATTTTCATTATCAACAATAAAATTCCTCCTTGGATGTCAATAAAGAGGGAGCACATAATGTTAACTATGATTATTCCAGGTATTTGATACATTATTTTTTTGAATGTAACATTTTCATTTCTCTCATTGTTTGCATAAATATATATTTTATTTATTTACTTACTTATATATACATATATCATGGTAGTAATTATTATGTACCGTAATTTTGAACAATTAGGTAAGTACCAAGTCAAAGATATGAATGTATATATTGAGCCTCTTATTGATGAGCTAATACAGTTATGGCATGGCATCACTATGTATGACATCACTAAACCAATCAAGCAGAAGAGATTTCAATGTCATGGAATGCTTGTATGGACAATTGATGATGCCCAAGGACTAACACATGTTTGTGGTATGTAATATTTCGTTGCACTTTAATATAATACATAATTATCTAAATTAGATATACCATATTGCATGTTTTAAAAATGATCTCATAGTATATTAATTGTTATTGATCCATCTATTGCAGGTCTTCAAACAAAGGGTAGATTTGCATGTCTAGTTTGTGGCCCTAAGATGAAGTATCGTCATTCGCCAGACTTAAGAAAGATGGTGTTTGATGAGTTTAGGCACTTCCTCTCTAGGAACCATAAGTATCATACTACTGAAAAACATATTTTCAATGATAAAGAAGAAACTGGATTAAAACCACGAAGAATGACACCTCAGTTGTGGATGTTGGAATATAACAGAATTAATAATCGTCAAGCAGCTGGTACGTAATTTGTGTATATATATATATATTATTTGTTTATGTAATGTTTGGAATTTTTGTTTTAACTAATGAATTTATTTTATTGTATTTTATAATTAATATTGTTTTGATTTATTTTATTCTTTGATATCAAGGTCATTGTCGCGGTGAAGGTACTAATATTGTACTTCCACCTGGAATGAAATGTTATCCTTCTCAATTCGTGAGGTTGCCCTACTATGAGGACCTAAAAATAACTCATTTGTTTGATACAATGCATGTCGGGAAGAATGTGATAGAAATGTTATGGCGAACCATAGATGGTGCACATGATAGAGATAAAATTGAAAAAATTTGTGCTGACATTGAGAAATCAAATCATGCAATGAAAAGTGTGATCGACGGATCAAATAACAATGGAGGTCGAAATTATAATAATATTCCATGGTTATTAACAAAACAACAAAGCAATGATGTAAAAGAGGTCATTAGAAGAATTAAATTTCCAACAGGTTTTGCTTCAAACATAAATAATATCTTAACAAAGAAAGGTGACTTCAGTGGGGTGAAAACACATGATTGGCATACCTTTGTTAAGGTAATTGTTTTGGTATACGTTTTTGTATGTTATTGCTTGAATACATATTTTAAATTTTCCTTTTTTCTGTTTAATTTGGAAACCAATAACGATTCATTTTTTATTGTTATAGTATGTTCTACCTATATCTCTCCCAAACGACTTCGACAACAATGTCAAACAAGTTATATATGGTCTTAGTAAATACATGAGGTAATTAGTTTTGATTTATACACAAAATCTAATTGCTACAATTTTTTTTCGTACTTAATGAAATGATGTATTAATTTACTTGTAATGAAATATATATTATGTTTCATTGAAATAACCTTGCGTAATGATTTGAAGATGGTTGTCATTGAAAGAAATCCATCAAGATGAAATAAAGTATTGGAAGAGAGAAATTCCTCGGCTAATGTGTGAAATGAAAAAGTATCTACCTCCAAAAATTTTCAATGCACAAGAACACTACTTGATACACCAAGTTGAGGAGATTGAAATGTGTGGACCAGTACACACAAGGTCAATGTGGATGGTCGAGAGGCACCTGAAATCCTTGAAGGCTTTGGTTAGACAAAGAGCACGACCTGAGGGTTCTATGGTGGAGGGATGTGTGGTATATCAATACATGGTGTATATTAGTCATTATCTTCCTATATTAGTTGCGCCAGCTATGAAGGCGGTGGATTGCATTTGGGATGTGAACTCCATCAAAAAATTTGAAGTGGAGCACCTGTTGGGAAAAGGTAGAATGAAGAAAGTGAGAGGTAAAATATTTATTATGTATAATACATATAATGTTTCATTTGTTTACATCATGTATATGATCATTATATTCATTTAGGTCTTATTCTTTCATAGTTTATTAATTAATATAATTTACCATGGTTATAAGTAATATTTATTAATATTGGTGAATTATTGTTTTTTTATTCGGGTGCTCAAGATTATGAGGCACTACTTTTATACATTGCAAACAATCTTGAGTGGATGAGTGAATGGATTGAAACATGTAAAGCATGTAACGACGGTAGGTTATCATGGAAACTACTGTCTGAATTGATTAGAGAAGCGTATCGTAGTGGAGATGGAAACGTTACGGACAGGGAAATCGATTTAGCATATGGTTTGAAAGATAGAAAGGTAAGAAATTAATTCACCTATTTTATTCATTACTTATTTTATACTATATTTATAATGTGACAACAAGTTTGATTTTTCAATTAATTTTCATGTTGTGTAAATTATATGATTAATTATTAATTGAGAGTGCATCTTTTTCATGTTTGGCATATTACAGTTGAAACACCACAAGGCTATGTGGTGCAATGGTCATAAATTTCGCGTTAGACAGTTGGATGATAACAGGAAAAATTCTGATAGTTGGATAACTGCAGTATTCCAGGTCACTAACGTTTCCTCCAGGAGTGAAAGACATCCTCGAGAATCTGAAAATAGATATTATGGGTTCTTAGATGATATAGTTGAGTGTAACTTTAATTCCTTCAAAATAGTTTTGTTCGACGTCAAATGGTATAAGCTACGAATGAATGTATGTGATGATGATAGAACACTTATTCAACATGACAATGGATTTCCAATGGTTAAAACATCACAGTTTGAAGCAGGAAAATATCGCTATGTTTTTCCAAGCCAATGCAAACAAGTCTTTTACTCAGAGGTTCCAGGTGAGAACGAATGGTCATTTGCTATTAGATATGATCCAAGAGGAAGGCCAGTAGAGTATAATGTAGAGGAAGAAGATGATATTGATCAAGAAGAAGATGATGCAGTGGCAGATGAGCAGGAAGATGCATTGACAGACGAAGAAGATATCTTAGAAGATGAACCAGGCATAGGAGATGAGGAAACAATTATTGATGATGATGTCGATGAGAATATTATTGAAAATGACATAATTTATGATGATGATGACATGGTCAATAATTTCAACACTGTTTCTGAATCAGATGTTGATATAGATGTCGATCAGTTGGATGAAGATCAAGAAGATACAGAAGAAGAATATTGATACAGATGTTATGTTCGAGTATGAGCTGGTATGTTATAACTTTATATTTTAATATGTAGGAATTATTGTCTTTAAATAATTTACTAATTGTGTGGGTTTGTTGCATGTTGTTTATTATTTCAAACCAATAAATAATGGCCTTACTATTGTTTATTATTTCGCAGGATTCGCAGGATTCATTTGATTCTATGGTCAGGTCTCTGAAAAAACCAATTAAACGCTTAAATAGTCAAGATCTGGAAGACAGGCTTTACCCCCACCATAAATTGCTGAAAAACCGGCCTTCAGTTCAGCTTGTTGTGCTGAAGACGAGGGTGGATTTGCATGATCAGTTGAATGAAAATGAATCGGATATTCGGGATGCTTTTGAGGGCAGATCCATAAGCCCCATAGATGAAGATCCCATTGCTGCAGAATTTCTGTCTGCGTTGAAGCACAAGTATAGTGTTATATCGGAATACAAATTAGAGGACAACTATACCAAGTCTAAATCAACTGAATCCAGTTCTAGTGCTCTTGAACTTACCGAGTTAAAGCCAGAAGCAGGATTTACAATCTCTAATGGGAATGGGTATGGTAGTTCCAATATTGGATTGGATGTCCGGAGCTCTGCAATAGGCACTGCACCTGATCGTAATGAACCCCAACTAATTCAATGTGATGAAAATATGGACTTTGATGATGATCAGGAAAACAAGCCAGAGCATTTTGGCAATATTGAAGAAACTGAAGAGGTTTCCTGTGATTGATTGAATCAACTCAGCCATAAGACATCTACTACAGGCTGGTTTGTATCAGAAGGAGAATCGGTTTTTCTTTCCCATGATGATGGATGCTGCTCTTTTCACGATATAGCAAATTCAGAGGTGTGGAGGTTTTAATTATTGTACTTAATTTTGGGGTTTATGGGTGTTATAATTTATACATTTTGGGATTTTATATTAGAAATAGGGAAAATCCTAGGGGTTAGATTATTCTCATGGTTTAAATTTCTATATTTGAAATAAAATTCACCAATTTCTATTTAAAAAAATGATTTGCCTAAATATTTGATGTCGTTTAAATAGGATGTAGTTCATTTCAAAAAATGTTGAAATTTTCTAGAAACTATGATTGGGATTTCAAGAATATTTATGCACTCTTTAAATTTTCCCTTAACATAAAGGGCAGTTGATGTATGAGTAATACTCAGTATTATTTTTTTCCAATCTCCAGGAGAAGGTTGAATATAAAGCTCCATATGGGCTTACCCCAAACATGTGGGGTGATTGCTGGTTGATCAGAGCAGCTGGTTCAGATGGTCGCTCTGGTAAATATGTTGTGGCAACATCTGCAGGTTGTACATTGGACTCAGGTTTCTGTTCATGGGAATTTTATAATAAAGAAATTATGGCATTCCATACTGAATCAGAGGCCTTCACTTCAACGTCCAGTACCATCTCTCTAGTTTTGGCAAAGAGGGATGTCTCGGGGAGAGGTACAGGCCATGTGGGCCTCTTATGGTATCTACTGCCAGTGCCCAAAAGATAGTTAATATTTATGATATTCGTGATGGAGATCCTACGATTTCAATGTGTTTGTTTTGAAAGTTTAGGTTTCATAGTAAATCATCAATGGGCTCTGAAATAAGGCACATTGAAATCTTGGATACATGTTTCATGCCAAAATTAGTTGTATCTTCCATAAATACACAATCTTGGACCACTCTGTATAAATCTGCTTCTCAGACAATATTACATCTCCCTCATTATACAGGTGGTGTTCTTACATGCATAGCAAAGGCATTGTTTTGGCAATCATTTTATAAGTCACTAGATATTGTGGGTACAAGGATCTAGGGTCTCCACATGAAACTATGTTGCCCGGAGACTCACTCTGCCTGTCCTTAAATTTGTAAACATAGTAGTATGCCAATGCTTCTTTCATTTTGTATGCATAAGACGATTTTTTGTCAAAGTCCATAATTGTTTTTAAGTTTTATCCATCCTAGTTTTGTTGTGAATGCACAGGTTTTTGGCTCAACACAGATCTGTTATATCTTTGTACTTTTCCTTTACTAACTATTTGAAATTTCTAGTTATATTTAGAGGTGTCTTTTAAGGGATGAGGGGAATTACTTGGATTTAGTGTTGCCCACTCTCAATATAGGCTTACAGTAAACTATGACACATTGTGATGTATATCCGTGGTAGTTGGGGCAGCAACAAAATTAGTTTCATGCTTTAGTAGATTTATTCTTCTTGGAAATATTTCAGCTGACAAAAAAAAGGGAATGAAACATGCAACCAGTCCCCTTCCTTTTATTGGACCACCTGCTTTCTTTTTATGAGAGCATCTACAGGCTAAAGTTACTAGAAGTGGTCAAAAGTGAGTTTCGTTAGTTGGCAAAGTCCAACTATTCTTAGCCCTCAACAATGTTTAAATACTTCATAGGCATGTTAACCCCTCCTAGACTGTGTTGCGTAAGTGGGTTTTGCAGAATTTTATGCACTTAGGGTTAGACTCAAATTTTGAAATTTGATGTAATTAGGATTATATTCAAGTGTTGGCCAAATTGGTAAAATTGATACTCAGCCATAGCTGAAAGGCAGTAATATGCAGTGGAGTCATTCTATGAAATGATTCAATTTGGCATGTGAATCTCACATCTAAGGGCCATTAAAATCCCATGGATGGAGACTGATCAAGATTCAACATTTTTGTTACTATTAGTGGAGTTGGGTATGGCACAAGTACAATAAAAATATTGGCAACAATAGTAACATCATAGATTCAGAATCTTAATCTCTATATTAAATGAGCATTAGAATGTAACTTGATTTCAGTAAAATCTCTAACAGGTTTGTTCTAAATCGGACATGAAATGCTCACTTGTAAAGATGTTTGAGGCTTGAGGTTGTATGACACTGCAACAATTGACTTGTTGAGTACATGATGACATTAGGTCATTGTGAAATTGAATATATGCTACTTCGGTATGAAGATTGATTGCACAAACTGTGTTTTCTAAATAATGTTTCCAATGAAACCTGAAATGGCTCTTGTTACGCTGAAAACATCTGTCATCTTTAATCTACTATCAATTTGAGTGAAAAGGGTAGCTAAACCACATGAAAATGCTCCGAAGATGTTACAGATGCATGGAAGCTCTAAGAAATTTAGCCCCTCACTATGTTATCTGATGCAGGGGCATTAGGCCCAAGACAACTTTTGTACATAAATAAATGTAAAGGGGGGTCTCATGTTTTATTTCCCTATGAAATTATCCATAGTTGAGCTAATTTAGTTAATTTGTAGAGTTTAGTTAATTTGTAGAGCAAATGTAATGCCCAGAATAATTAATGGGCACTGAAGAGATAGTGATCAGTTTCGAAGTTAAGCTAATTCTAGGAGTCCGTCTCTGTCTGTCAAAGTGTTAGTCTCAGAGTTAGGAATTTGGAGAGTTTGTAATTGATATAAAAATAAACCTCCGTGAAAAAGTCAATAGACCTACACAGAAGACCTGCAAAGAGAACTGCATAGAGCTGCATTGGGAAGAGGAGGCCATTATATCGAAGATCTGGCCGAGGACCAGGAGACTATAAGAAATTTCATTTATATAAGGAATCTGTTAGTATTATATGTGCGTTGATTGAGTAAGTTTTCTGTGTGTGAATATATGTACGCATCCTGCTGAAAGATAATTGAAATCCCATGGTAAGTAAGAAACCATGTGATGAGGTTATGTGCATATAGACTGGTTGATTTCTCGGTGGAACACGAGCTAATGACTCAGGACTTATGAGCATTGGTGAATTCCACAGATAACTGTGTCAAACAGTTGGGGAATTTCTCTATAATCAGTTGTGTGAACAGAGGGTGAATTAGGTTAATGACATTCCCGTGCGCCCATGGTAGAGCAAGGAGATGTTGTGCTCGAACCTCCGTGAGCTAGGTAAAACCTTGTAATGAGTGTTGTGAATGTGTAGGTGATTAAATGAACCAAGGACTGGTGTATCGATTTGCAGAGTCGATACTAACCTTGTCAGAACCATAAGACATAAACCATGGCATATGTAATGCGTCGTGTCTCCTCAAAATGGTCGTGCCCGAGTTCATTTGGTATGGCTGCGTGAAGGATGAACAACGGGGCAGAGTTCAATGGCAGTAAGGCGTTGGTAAGCGGACGAAACCTAGAGTAAAAGTAGTCGGAACCTTGAGGACCGCGCAGTTAAGACGGGTTTCCGGCATATCGCACCGCCTTTGTACGGTAAGCAGTATTCCCCATTTGGACGCAATCAATGTCATAGGCTGACACGTGGCCTTGAGCGGTTTTTAAAACCCACTCTCATCGCGAGTTAACGATCGTGCAACTAACTCCCGCGATATCCAGTTGGATCATTGGATCATCAAGACCAGAGCGACGTATTATCCACCGTTGGATGTGGAAAGGCCGCTAGCGCTGGGCCTCACGCGTATATACATCAACTATTGTTGTCCTAACTAAGGTTCAACGGAGGTATGTGCGGTTGTTTGCATTGACAAAAGTTTATTCATATTTATGTGTCCAAGCCTCATATGAAGTCCCAGTTATAAAGTGAATGCCATCACTAAAGGTTAGTGGGGTCTGATCTTATTATATTATTTTTTATAGTCGAAGCACTGCGGGGTGGTTTATTATATTAATATTTCACGGTCGAATTATGTTCATAACAATTGGAACGCCCACAATTCATAACAAATATTGGAGATTTACTGTCATGTTTTAAAGTTTCATTTTTTTTTTAAATTGAACCGGCCATCGGTATACCGACTCTTTGTAAGCGTCGCTCTTCCGATGCCTTATAAGCGTCAGTCTTACAACATTTTGAATGATTTCCATTTTCTTCGGTCTTTTGACATTTGTCGATATTGCGACAGTCCTTCCTGGCGTCAATATTGTGACACTTTTGGAAAGCGTCGGTATTGCGACACTTCTGGAAAGTATCGGTCTTGCGACACTTTTTCAATGCGTTGGTCTTGTGACACTTTTGTACGGCGTCGGAATTGCGACAGTTTAGAAATGTTGGAAGAGTGATAGTATAAAAACGTCGGAAGAGAGACGTTCAAAACGTCATACCACATTTCGTCGGAATTGCGACAGTTTACAAACATCAGAAGATTGACATTTTGGGAAACGTCGGAAGAGCGATGCATGTTTGGAAGCGACGGAAAAAGTGTCGGTATTGCGACACTTTGTCAAGGTGTCGGAATTGCGACGTGATGGCGAACCATTTTTTGTCCGTCCTCGAACTGTCGCTCTTGCGACGACTATGTGTCGGAATAGCAACGAAGTGGCCGTCGGAAATTGGGCCAAATTTTCTAGTGTTTTGATGTAGCATAGTACCTTACAAGAGCCTACATCATCCAGCAAAGCAATTAAATACAAATTTAAGGTAGTGATATATGTAGAGAAAATGGAAGACAAAGATATTCAAAGGCAGCGAAGTACACCTACCACAAGAGCATTGGAAAAGAAGAAAGAGTAAGACAAAGAGCCATCTCCTCCTCAAGCCCATGACACCATAGTTGTTTCTCAAACTCATGATACTATATTTGACCCTATGAGCACTAAGGATGAGAAAGGTAGAGAGTATTTTCTTGAAAAAGTGAATGTGTATTTGGAAAACCTAGTGGAGAAGGAAAATAGAAACACTGCCATGCAAAGGCACATGGCAAGGCATTATTACGCAAGAAATATGAATTGCAAGATTAGGGTTAAAAACATGAAGAAAAAGATAAAGAAAACCCTAAGAAAACTCAAAAAGAAGGATAGCCTTGATGTTTTTGTTGATGCATAACTAGTTGCCTAAGCCATGACTGAAAAATGCAAAGCAGATAATTTTGGGGAATTTTCATCATTTTTGAGTTTTTTTGGTAATACAGGAAAAATAGCTACATGACGCAGCCTTAGCTGCATAAACCCACAAAATACGGACAAAATGAAAAGTCTCATGCATATAAATCGAGATAAAAATAACAGTGTCGATACCTCATGCGGAAGCTATTCCTCTTTATCCAATTCACATTTACAAACAATATGAAAATACCCACCGTATGACAATTCATATTTATGAATTGACTCTGGTTAAAACCCAAAGTGTCAACATATAAATATATCGACCCCATAACTATTGTTAACAGATCTTTTCCAATGATCTATCCACTTCCATTTATCCAACGACAATCGCACTTCAAAATGCACGATGTTTAAAGTTTTTATAACTTGTGAAATAGGTGGTTTTTATGTGCTACATGTCATCCTCCAAATTGTATCGCACATCCACTTCCTTTACCGCTTACTTCTTGCTAGTTTTGCGATATACCATTAACACTTTCTGAAGACCACTTCCAAGTTATGTTCTCCCTCTGATTCAAAGTTTCACAACACTTAGTTCCGGAATCAAGAAATCAATGTTTTAACGATCACACTCGACTTATGGTTCTAACCTCATGTAGGTTTCCATAAATGCGTAGTTATTATAGTCACATTTATATTGTGCAATCAATATTTCGTTGCTCTTTCCAATATTTGATTGAACCCCAACGCACTCAAGAAAACTTCAACTTATTGAATCCTATGGTGTATGCTTCAAAATCTGATCACAGCGTCTTCAATGGACTATCTTAATGCAACCTCTGCTCCCAATGGTGATTTAAAACCCCAACATGAATTTATTCAAAGTACAACATTTTCTTCCCTCAAGGAATCTTCCTAGTATATGCAAAGGATATGGATCTCAGCACTGTCCACAAAAAAAAAGTTTGAAAGCATTTACAATCTTCAATCAAACAAGAAGGGTAATTTCAACAAGGAAATAGACTCAATTTATTCAATTCCTAGGAATCAATACATCCTTTTGCACCCTGCTCATGCCCAAATATATGGTGGTGGCTACAAACTTATGGAAAACTTTAAAAACCAAATCCAAAATCAACACAAAAAACCAAACTTTTACAAAGATTCCAGAATACAAATATTTCATTAAGTCAACTATGTGCAGAAAGCTTAAACTCAGAATTAAATCTTTCCCTAAATTGTCTAATTTACATTGTATGTAGGTGCTCTCAAGGCCCTGGACATTCTCTTCGTATATATATAACCAAATAATTACAAAAATTTCTTCTCTCTTGCCTAATATTCTAATTGGTGGCCTTTTCATCTATTCACTGGCCCGTAGGCTTCCAATCCAAACTCTACCTATCTAAATCCTGAATCTCTCCTTCTCTATGCCTTGAGGATTATCATTTTATGCAAAAGGTTCTGAAACCAATTTTGCTTTCAGATCCTTTATCTTCTATAAAAACCATGAATATCCTCTAAGTCCTCATTTGACTCAACTAATCCCTAAGGATCCTCTCTCATCCACAAAATCATGAAACAGATTCCTAATCTAAGATTTACAATTAATTCCCAAATCTTCCAATTCCTAATTCTCTCATTAAAATCACTCAAACTATAAACAAATTATTTTAATTTGTTACATAGGAATCCAACTTCCTTTAAAACACAAGACCCCCTATGTCTACTAAATTACAATGAAATTTTTGAGCCAGATGCTCCCGCATCAGAATTCCAAGGTAGAAAATAATCATGATCTCCTGATCATGTGCTTCCAATCTTTGGCCTCCTGGATCCCATACTTTGTTTTGTTGTTGTCCATAAGTTACATTGTCTCCATCATTCTTCAGCTGCACTTTTCCAGGCTTCCATACTTTATTCTGCATCTTCCCACTAGCTATGCTTTCACAATCGGTTCTTGTATTTTCCTTGATGTTGTTGCTTTGCTTTCTTGATGTTGTCTTCTTCTGAGACACCTTCATCATCAACCTTCTTATGATTTCAATCTCTATGTCCAGGTTATCTTCTGTCTGGTAACCACTCTGCCATTTGTTGCTACCCTTTGTCTAGTCATTTTCAATTTCTATTTTTTTACTTTGAATTACTCCATTTACTACTGCAAATTTTGTTCTTCTGAACATTACTTCAAATATTGTTGTAGATATTGCTCCAAATACTCTTGTAGATATTGCTGCCTCCCAAACTTTCTGAATATCTCTTAAGATATCTCCCTCTGCAACATCCTTCTTCTACTCACTACCTGCAAATTTATTTTTAAAAAATAAATTATCTTCTGATTCTTTCACTGTAGCAACTTACTCCTTCACTGTTCTTTGTATAATAGCAAGCATAAAATATTTTGGCAAACTAGTATCTGTTTCTGACTCTTCCACAACTTCATACATTTCCACTTTATTATCTATGATTCCTTTCTCTTGTTCAAATGTTTCCAGCAAGCATTTCAGCCATTCATTTTGTACTTGTTTCATTTCAAACATATCATCAATATGCTGCAATTCAGTTTCAGCATAACCTTCTTCTTCTTCCTTGACAACCTTCAGTGATTGTCCTTCACCTCCTTGACTGATTCTGATAGTCAATTCAACTCCTTCAAACTTTGTATCTTCATCCTGTATCAGAAAAGAATTCTGATTTTCCACCACTGTGATATTTCTAAGGGTCTGTCCTACAGTCTTCTCTTGGCCAATCAGACAAGCCAACTCCTCCTTGTCATCAACAATAACAATTTCATTCATATGAGACATGACTATCTCACCTTCCTTGTAGATGTTCTCCTTATTAAGTAAGGAATCTATGGGTTCCTTCTGCTGCAACAATTCATCTTCATTCAAGACAACTCCAAGAGATGGATTGCCTTCTGCAACACCTGTAAACACAATCAAATTATTAATTTCAAAATCACAATACCCAATGGTCTCATTTGATGATCCAGTCACCAAATCTTCCTCTTGCAATTTTAAGTATTTTTTAGGACTCAGAAAATATTTATTGTCTTTCTTTCAAACTTCCAAGGTTATCTCCATTGTGCCAATCACCATGATAGAATGATGATCCTTCACTATGTTTTATGCTAGTATAGTTTCCTTTTCATTAGGTTTTTGACATTTTCCATTTTTTGTTCTCCTTTAATTGCATAATTAACACATGAATTATCAGTATTAAAAATACAAAGTTTCAATGCCTCTTCCTCCTCTAGAAATATCTCAGTATTCTGCTTTGAGTTTTCATTTAACTCCTTTGTCAGCACATCAGTATGTTGATTTAAATTCTCAATGAGATTGTCAGCAAGTCTCTCCTCCATATCATATGTTTCAAGAATGTTTCCCTGCTCTGGTTCACAATAATGAACTTCTTTGATTTGCTGAATCATTCTTACATCCTTACTCTCTGTTTCTTGACTATCATTCATGACAATTTCTTTGTCTTTCTCTTTTAGCAATTCATCCTGAGTATAGATCCTCTGCTTTTCCAACTCTCTTCTTTAAAGATCTAACTTTCTATATAACTCAACGATTTCAATTGGGGTAGAATTTGGAAACTTTACAAAGCTTTCCATACCTTCACTTCTTGTTGAAAAATCATCAATATAGCCCTTCTTCCCTACTAAATCATTTTAAACGTGTTGCTGTATATTTCCATAAGACACCTCTGTCTCTTTTTGTTTCTAAGATCTTACTATCTCAGTACTAATCTAAATGTATTTCAGATTCAGCTCCTTCTCCTTAACAAACTTCAAAGTTTATTCATCATCCTATGATGTACCTGCAATCATACATAAATCATTAGTTTTAAAAACACAAGATCTTTCAGTCTCGTTTGCTTCTTCAAGCACCAACCTTTCACAATGTACTTTCTAGTTTCTAGCAGATCCTATTTGTTGTGACTCAATTCCTTTGAATTTTTTCTTTTCCAACAAACAAATATGTATCTGTTCAAGTTCTTTGAGCTTGTTCATCAGCTTATAATTCCATTTATTTTGTAATAGGTTCCAGCTAACCCATTTCCTCATTCTCCATCCATGTCTTTAGCATTCATTCCCTGTCTCTTGTAGCCATCCCTGTAGTATCTCCAGTTGGACTTTCATCACTGCAATATCTCTCTCTCGATCCTCATCACTTATTTTTATCTTTGTGACATTCTTTAGAATCTCTTCTCTGATCCTCCATGGCCATCTTCCTTATGAGCTCATCAATGCTCAATTTTAATTTGCAACATAGCCTTCTCTTGTAGCAATCTCTTTTTGCTACTCAATACCCTATCAAGCTTCCTTTCTGAGCTTGACCTCTTCCTAGGTATTCTTTTGGTTCACTCTCTTGAACCTATTATTCCTTTGGCTGCTGCACTCAGTCACCCTCCTTCTTTTAGAAATCTTTACCAGATTAAAATAAAACACACTATCTCACCTTCAATATTTTTACATGACCTTATTCTCCCATTCACTAGTACTTGGAATGGACCGTTATTTCTGCAAATGTCTGTTACCCTTCAATTCTATGTATCTGCTGCATATCATATTTAA